>JAKRSK010007345.1:1732500-1892500 GCA_029891615.1 Natrix natrix natrix | reverse complement strand
TCTATTATTCTACTATTTCCTTCCTTCCTTCCCTCACTCCCTCCTTCCTCCTTCCCTTTCTTTCCTTTCCTCCTTCTTTCCTTCTTTCCCTCTTTTTTCTTTCCTCCTCCTTTCCTTTTTCCTTTCCCTTCCTTCCTTCTTCCTTCTCCTGTCTTTGTTCCTTTTTTCCTTCCTTCCTTCCCTCCTTCCTTCCCTCCCTCCCTCCCTCCCTCCTTCCTTCCTTCCTTCCTTCCTTCCTTCCTTCCTTCCTTCCTTCTCCATCTCTGGGTAACCCTTTGTCGGGTCTCCTGCCTGAGCAGAGGGTTGGTCTAGAAGACCTCCAAGGTCCCTCCCAGTTCTGTTATTCTGTTTTCTGTTCTGTATTCTGACTTGTCCATCTTCTCTTCAGGCACTCCCAATACGTTTGATGATGCACGACTGGTTGAGCCCACCCTTCCCCAAGTTGGGGTGCGGGGGGAGGGCAGAAAATGGGAATGTCTGGGAGGAATTTGCAGTTTTTGAGTACAGGAGTGGGGTTTTTTTTAATTTTATTTCTGGTGACAAAGGACTTTTACAATTTGAGTTGCGATTCTCACATGTTTCCTGCCTCACAGGGTGGGAAAGGGCATCGGTCACGTTGGGCTGGAGGGCTTTGGCATAGCCAGGAGAGGCTCTGGGTTCAAGGTCCCTTTTGATAGCATCGCTCCAGGCTCTGGCAGGGCGGAGAGGGTCTCTGAGATGGAGAATTCTCCCTTTCTTGCAGAGTTTAAGGTCAGGACCTTCTCCGAATTCCAGGCACGCTGTTTGCTTGCCGTTTGTTGGGCTCAGCGTGGAGCCAGGCGTTGTAGGAGGACGGGAAGTTTCCACCCAAAGGCGTTTTCTGCAACTCTGGGTTAAACGGTGGGGCCCTCGGGGCTCTCCGTACTTGATGGTGGCTTGCTGACGTTTCATGGCCCAACTAGGGAACATCATCAATGCTGGGAGCGAGTGGGGTTTGTGCAGAGGAGGAAGAAGAGGGGGAGGAGAATTGTGGGATCCTTTGGTGCTCTCGGAGTTGTGTGGTTTTTTACTGCAGACATTTTATGATCCAGGTAGCATCATCAGTGTTAGGAGGGAGGGGGGGGGAGGAGGAGGAGGAGGAGGAGGAGGAGGAGGAGGAGGAGGAGGAGGAGGAGGAAATTATTATGAGCCAGTCAGGACTGAACTTCCTGGCTATGGGTAGAGTTTAGCCTGCAATATTGCCTTCCAACAACTGCAACAAAATTCCTCTTTTCATCCCTTCCTTCCCTCCTTCTTTCTTTTTTCCTTTCCATTTCTTCCTCCTTCCTTTCTCTTTTTTCCTTCCTTCTTTCTGTTTTTGCTTTCCATTTTCCTCCCTCCTTCCCTCTCTCCCTTCCCTCCTTCCTTCCTCCTTTTTTCTTTCCATCATCCTTCTCTCCCTCCCTCCTTCCTTCCTATCTTCCTTCCTTCCCTCCTTCCTTCCTTCCTCCATCCCTCCTTCCTTCTTTCCATCCTTCTTTCTTTCCTCCTTCTTCCTTTTTCCTTTCCCTTCCTTCTTCCTTCTTCTGTTCCTTCCTTCTTCCCTTCCTTCTGTTTTTTGCTTTCTATCTTCCTCCTTCCCTCCTTCTTTCTTTTTTCCTTTCCCTTTCTTCCTCCTTCTATCTTCCCTCCTTCCTTTCTCTTTTTACAATACAATACAATAGTAGAGTTGGAAGGGACCTTGGAGGTCTTCTAGTCCAACCCCCTGCCTAGGCAGGAAACCCTATACCATTTCAGACAAATAGCTATCCAACATCTTCTTAAAGACTTCCAGTGTTTTCCTTCTTTCTATTTTTGCTTTCCATCTTCCTCCCTCTTACCCTCTCTCCCTTCCTTCCTTCTTCTTTTTCTTTCCATCCTCCCTCCCCTCCCTCCCTCCTTCCTATCTTCCTTCCCTCCTTCCTTCCTTCCTTCCTTCCATCCTCCTCTTTCTTTCCTCCTTCTTCCTTTTTTCCTTTCCCTTCCTTCTTCCTTCCTCTTTTCCTCTCTTCCTTCTGTTTTTTGCTTACTAGCTTCCTCTTTCCCTCCCTCCTTCTTTTTTCCCCTCCTTTCTTTCCTTCCTTTTTTCCTTCCCTCCTTCCTTCCTCCATCCCTCCTTTCTTTTCCTTTCTCTTCCTTCCTCCTCCTTGTCTTCCTTCCTTTCGATTTTTTCCTTCCTTCCTTCTGTTTTTTGTTTTCCATCTTCCTCCCTCATTCCCTCTTTCCTTCCTTCTTCTTTTTTCTTTCCATCCTCCCTCCCTTCCTTGTCACGCATCTCATGCATCTCGGCCTCTGGGCTACTGGATTCCACAGTTGCAGCTGCCATTTTGACTTTTTTATTGTCTCACAGGTAACAGTAACCGAGTTGGAAGGGACCTTGGAGGTCATCTAGTCCAACCCCCTGCTCACGCAGGAGACCTATAGTAGGGATTTGAACCAACGAACTGCCAGACTTTCTGATTGACAAGCTCAGCATCTTAATGGATTTAACTCCCAGAATTCCCCAGCCAGCATGCTTTGAGATAGGAGGAGGAGTTGAAATCTGCTCCATCCTAAATGTGCCAAGATTGAGAAATGCCCAGATGGGCCCATTTGGCCTCTAAACCGGAGACTCTTGGTAGAAATAAATCTTCCTTGGTCATTTTGCAGCCCCAGAGTTTAAGATGAAGACCCCCTGTTTGACGTACAGCCCCAGTGAGAAATGTTTCCTGCTCGGTGATGGAGAAGCGGAGGCTGTCTGTATTATATTTCCTCCCCAGAGTTACTTAGGGAAGAATGAAAAAGTCATCAATTATTTCTAAATCACAGAGATGATGGGCTTTGGGATTCCTCTGCCATCTAGAAAACTATGGAGTAAAGTAAAGGAACAAAGAGTCTTTAAAAATCCACAGGTAGCTTTCCTTCCTTCCTTCCTCCCTTCCTTCCCACCCTCTTTATTCTCATATCCTTCCTTCCTCCTTCTCTCCCTCCCTCCCTTCCATCTGTAGTTCTCCTTCCCTCCCTTCCTTCCCTACCTCTTTATTCTCATATCCTTCCTTCCTCCTTCTCTCCCTCCCTCCCTCCCATCTGTAGTTCTCCTTCCCTCCCTTCCTTCCCTGCCTCTTTATTTTCATATCCTTCTTTCCTTCCTCCTTCTCTCCCTCTTTATTCTCATATCCTTCCTTCCGTCCTCCTTCTCTCCCTCCCTCCCATCTGTTATTCTCCTTCCTTCTTCCCACCCTTCCATCTGTTATTCCCTCCCTATTCCCTTCCTCCCTTCCCTCCCACTTTATTCTCACATCCTTCCTTCCTCCTTCTCTTCCTTCCATCCATCTGTTATTCTTCCTTCCTTCCTCCTTCTCTCCCTCCCTTCCATCTGTAGTTCTCCTTCCCTCCCTTCTTTCCCTGCCTCTTTATTTTCATATCCTCCTTTCCTTCCTCCTTCTCTCCCTCCCTCCCTTCCATCCATCTGTTATTCTCCTTCCTTCTTCCCTCCCTCCCTTCCCTCCCTCTTTATTCTCATATCCTTCCTTCCTTCTTCTCTCCCTCCCTTCCATCTGTTATTCCCTCCCTACTCTCTCCCTTCCTTCCCTCCCTCTTTATTCTCATATCCTTCCTTCTTTCCTCCTTCTCTCCCTCCCTCCCATCCGTTATTCCCCTTCCTTCTTCCCTCACTTCCATCTGTTATTCCCTCCCTATTCCCTTCCTCCCTTCCCTCCCTCTTTATTCTCATATCCTTCCTTCCTTCCTTCCTCCTACTCTCCCTCCCTCCCTTCCAACTGTTATTCTCCTTCCTTCTTCCCTTCCTCCCTTCCCTCCCTCTTTATTCTCATATCCTTCCTTCCTTCCTCCTTCTCTCCCTCCCTCCCATCTGTTATTCTCCCTTCTTCCCTCCCTTCTGTTATTCCCTCCCTACTCCCTTCCTCCCTTCCCTCCCTCTTTATTTTCATATCCTTCCTTCCTTCCTCCTTCTCTTCCTCCCTCCCATCCGTTATTCCCCTTCCTTCTTCCCACCCTTCCATCTGTTATTCCCTCCCTATTCCCTTCCTCCCTTCCCTCCCTCTTTATTTTCATATCCTTCCTTCCTTCCTCCTTCTCTCCTTCTCTCCTTCCCTCCCTTCCATCTGTTGTTCTCCTTCCTTCCTTTCTAAAACCCAGCACAGTTTAGCCCAGCCAGATCTCCTCTTCCTCTTCCTCCTCCTCTTCTCTCCAAACCCCCTTCCCCTCTAGCGCTGCTGATGTTACCTAGTTGGGTCATGAAATTGCCTGCAACAAAACAACCAAACTCAGAGAGCACCAAGGGCCCCCACTGTCCTCCTCCTCTCTGCCAACCCAACTCCTTCCTAGCCCTGATGACGTTACCTAGCTGGGTAATGAAACCTCTTGCAAAAAAAAAAAGGGGGGGGGGAAACCCCCAAGCTTAGAGACCAATGAAGACCCCCACCACAGGACATCCATCTTCCCCAAAGAAGGCGTTGGATGGATGTCGTGGGAATGGGCAACCTTCTTGTCAAATCCTACAGCTCTTCAGGAGCCTGTGAAAATACCGCTAAGGGATGCTTTCTCTCTCCCCCCCCCCCCCCCCCAAACTCCATGCCTGGGAGATTAGAAAGTAGAATAAAAGGTGACCTTCCCTTAAATTGATGCTTATGGTCTCGGCTATAAAACTTCTCGCGGCTGACAGGGACTTTCCTGCTGAAGGACTCCAGGAAGGGATTTATAATGGCTGGGGGGGGGGGGGGGGTTGGGGGCTTGGGGAGGAGGGGGGGCGCACGAATGAAGTGCCTGCAGAAATAAATGAACAAGTTGAGGATGGGACAGGGGTCACCCAGGCCCCAACAAAGGCAAAGAGCCATAATTTTACTCCAGTCACTGGCAGACAGGAGCGTTTGGGGAAGAGCGTTTAAACGAAAGCTGGGAAGTGCCTTGCCAAAGGTTTGGAAGAAAATATATGTATCTATCTATCTATCTCCTTGGAAGCGGTGGCTTTTGCAACCTTCTCTGTTCGCTTTATTTATGGAATACTGTGTGGGAAAGAACATCGGGCAAGAGATGCTGTCAAGGGACCACTTACCGTATTTTTCGGAGTATAAGACGCTCCGAAGTATAAGACGCACCTAGCTTTTGGGGAGGAAAACAAGGGGAAAATATCTGCTTCTGCCTCCCAGCAATTTGCCTCCTTGCAACAAACAGAAAACAGCACAGACAATATACACTGTTTGCAGTGTTACGTTTCAGACTATACTTGTACAGATGCTGTTAAAATTGATGTGCTTTCTGGAAGTATAGTTATTCTCTGATATTTAAAAGAAGATACTATAGCACTGGGCCTCTTCCGATCAAGCATTTATTTTAAAAAGCTTCTTCATTTTGTTAAGCTGTCTAGAACAACAATAAAGCAGTCTTTCAAAAATAAGTCTAATCATTTGAACATTCTATAGGCAATTATAGTTATTGACTTACCTCCTTGAAGCAAACAGCCTGATTAGCACAAGAAAAAAAAATCTGTTTCTGCCTCCCAGCAATTTGCCTCCTGGAGCAAACAGCAAGTTTCACTTTCACATTTAGTATAAGTGAGCCTCCCGATCATCAGCTGTTTCAGGCTGCAGGGATTGCCATAGCCATTTTCCCCGTTTGCTGCAAGGAGGTAAATTGCTGGGAGGCAGAGGCCAAAGGGTGGGGGACGGTGGGTGGGTGAGGCTACATTCAGTATATAAGACGCACCCAAATTTTCACCCTCTTTTAGGGGGGGAAATGGTGCGTCTTATATTCCGAAAAATACGGTAGATTCAGATTAATAGAGTTGGGAAGGGACCTTGGAGGTCTACTAGTCCAACCCCCTGCTCAGGCAGTAAACCCTATACCTGTGATGGCGAACCTATGGCACGCGAGGCCTCTCTGCGGGCACACCAGCCGTTGCCCCAGCCTAGCTGGGGCCTGGGGGTTGGAGCATGCGCGCGGGGGGCGCTCACATTGCATTTTGGTGGTTTGGGGCATGGAAGGCCTCCTGCACCTACCTGGTAGCCAAAACTGGGCATGGGGATGCTGTGCGAGGCGGCCCTGTGCCCCATTTGGTCCCTGCTGCACCAACCTGGAAGGCAAAATGGGACAAAGGGAAGGCGGGCGTGTGTGTGGTAGGGTGTGCACGAGCGAGGGGCACTGGCATTGTATTTTGGGGTTATACGCATGAGCTTTGGGCACTCGACACCAAAAAAGGTTAACCATCACTGCCCTATACCGTTTCAGACAAATGGCTATCCAGTCTTTTCTTAAAAACCTCCAGTGACGGGTCACCCACAACTTCTGGTGGCAAGCAGTTCCACTGGTTAATTACCCTAACTGTTAGGAAATTTCTCTTTAATTCCAGATTGCTTCTCTCCTTGATTAGTTTCCACCAGTTGCTTCTTGTTCTACCCTCAGGTGCCTTGGAGAATAGCTTGAGCCCCTTCTTTTCATTAAACTAGACCTACCCAGTTCCTGCAACCGTTCTTCCTATGTTTTAGTCTCCAGTCCCCTCATCCTCTTTCTTGCTCTTCTCTGCACTCTTTCCAGAGTCTCAACAAAACCAGAAGTAAACTTTGATTTTCCGCGAAAATGTAATAAATTGTGGTCACACATGAGTGTAGATGATGTAGATGGGCCTTCCATTTAATTGTTTATAACAGGTTTTCTCCCCAACCTGAGGCTACCCGGGTGAATTGGGGCTAGATGACCTACAAGGTCAGTTTTGGTGGCCACGATGTAAAAAAGATATGGAGACTCTAGAAAGAGTGCAGAGAAGAGCAACAAAGAGGATTAGGGGACTGGAGGATAAAACATATGAAGAACGGTTGCAGGAACTGGGTATGTCTACTTTAATAGAAAGAAGGACCAGGGGAGACATGATAGCATTGTTCCAATATCTCAGGGGCTGCCCCAAAGAAGAGGGAGTCAAGCTATTCTCCAAGGCACCTGAGGGTAGAACAAGAAGCAATGAGTGGAAAATAATCAAGGAGAGAAGCAACTTAGAACTGAGGATAAATTTCCTGACAGTGAGAACAATTAATCAATGGAACAGAAGTTGCCTCCAGAAGTTGTGAATGCCCCAAGACTTTAAGAAGATGTTGGATAGCCATTTGACCTCCAAGGTCCCTTCCAACTCTGCTATTGTATTGTATTAAGGTCCCTTCCAGCTCTGTTGTTAATCTGTTAAAAATGCAAATGCAACGTCAGGGTTCCAAATAGCATCCAAAAGTAAATCAGAATCCAAAGCAAAGTATTTCTCAAAGTCCCAATTGATGAAGAGAGCCACGTTGGCACATCTGGGGAAACCCGAATCTGAAAGCTTCCCAGTTTCCCCCACCCAGTTGAAAGTTCAAGATCTTGCCCCCCACATCCACAAGTCCATCGCATGGTCCAATCTCCCACTGCCATGCTGGCAGTTCCACCCATCCAGTTCCGGTCAGGTGCAGAGAGACAAAGTCTTTCTAGAAAGAATGTTGTTATGGCTACATATCATCAAACTCCATTTTCCCACAATAGAAAAATGCATAGTAGAATAGCAGACCTACAATAAACTTCCCCACATATTTTATGCTTTGAAATGTTGATTCTTTCTCCTTCTCTTCCCAGTGTTCATCATGGGATTTGGCCTGCTGGTGTATCCGTTCGGACTCGGCTCTTCGGCCGTCAGGACACACTGCGAGGATTCGAGCATTTATTACGCAGGGAGTTGCCAGCTTGGCTGGGGTTACATGTTGGCCATCGTCGGAGTGATGCTGTCTGTCTTTTTGCCATTTTTTGCAAAATATGCACCAAAAGACCATCCTTATCCCACCCCGATTCCTACCATTTTGTAATATTTCGCCCTCCGATGTTCTGGTTGAAAATTTCCCGGTGCTTCCTTGGAGCTTTGAAGCAAAAAAGAAGAAGAAGAAAAGTGTTTTTAAGTTTGCTCCAAGTAAACCCAAAATACATCGGTGATCAGCTCAGCGCTCTGATTCTGCAATAAAATTGCCAAATTTTGGATCGGTTGCCTCAAACTTTTTCTCGCGTCGAATGCCGTATGCTTCCGAAAGAACGAAATCCCGTTTTATCCTCAATATCTACCTCCCTGTTTCTTTGGCAACTCAAATAATCTTTTTTTTAAAGGCTTCAGCTCTGTTTTTTTATATCTTACTGTTGAATATTTGGACATTTTTGGGTTCTTTTTTTAAATTAAACCAGCTCATTTAAAACCCAATAATTTTATTATTATTATTAATTTTGCAAGTTACGTGGTCCAGATAAAGGACAGCATCCTTGCTGGCTCAACTTATTTGCAAGGATTAAGCCAAGAAGCTATGGGTTTTGGGTTTATTTTGGAAATAATAAGATGGCCTCGTCCAGACAACAGGACAAAGCAAAGGCTGAATCCCTGCAGACTGTAAAACTACACCTGACACTGCAATTTTACCTTGTTGGTTGTGTGAATCCAATATCCAATGTGGAATATGTATGGATTTAAGAGCCTACTCAGTGGCAAATAAAGGATAGCCTCTCTCTCTCTCTTTCTCTCTTTTTCTTTCTCTGTCTTTCTCTCAGTCTCTCTCACTCCCGCTCTTTCTTTTTCCTTCTTTTCTCTCTCTTTCTCTTTATCTATCTTTCTGTCTGTCTCTTATTCCCTCTTTCACTCTTTCTTTCTCCTTTTCTCTTTCTCTTTCTCTGTCTCTCTCTTACTCCCTTTCTTTCTCTTTCTCTTTCTCTTTATGTGTCTTTCTGTCTCTTTCTTACTTCCTCTCTCCCTCTTTCTCCTTTTCTCTTTCTCTCTTTCTTTCTCTCTCTTTCTATCTCTCTCTCTTTCTGTCTCTGTCTTCCCAAAGATGCTTTTTCAAGAGGCAACTGGACTTTCTTTGTTTTTCTTTGAAGAGATTTCGCTTCTCGTCCAAGAAGCTTCTTCAGCTTTCACCTGGATGGTGGAGATTGGCTGAACGAAATCCTTCCATTTCCCCACCATTTGATCAGAGCTGAAGAAGCTCCTTGAATGAGAAGCAAAACGTCTTCAAAAGAAAAAAGTCCAGTTGCCTCCTGAAAAGAGTCTTTGGGACAACCACGACCTGGATGACTGAGAATCTCTACAGACATTTCTCTCTTTTTTTTTCTTTCTCTCTCTCTCTCTCTTTCTTTTCTCTCTCTTTCTCACCCTCCCAAATACCACTTTTTTCTTTGTTAAATCAGTTGTGCCAGTACTGAAAAGGGCATTCTTTTCCAATAGCTGAAAGTAATTTGTTAAATTTTAATGTTAAGGTTTTTACAGATCTGCTGAGAAAATGTGGCTTTTGTTTGTTTTAAGAGAAGCGAGCAGGATTCGTAGTAGGTTTTAATTTAGTGTTTTTCAAACTTGAAAACTTTAAGATGGGTGGACTGATCTCAGAATTCCACTCATCTTAAAGCTGGCTATCTGGGGAATTCTGGGAGTTGAAGTCCACCCATCTCCAAGCACGCTGGCTGAGGAATTCTGGGAGTTGAAGTCCCCTCATTTTCAAGTTGGCAAGATTGAGTGGTGGTGGTGGTGGTGGTGGTGGTGGTGGTGGTGAAACACTGCTTTAAAGATTTTTTCCAGAGTCTGGGATACTGAATGTGGGTCTGGATTTCACACATTTTACGCTATTTTATATGCCTCTTCTTTTAAAAAAATATCAAAAGCAATTTAAAGTAGTGACAACCACAGGATAAAAGAATCCAGCCCAAGGCAAATACGATGCACAGTTAAAGACTATGGAAGGTTAAAATGAAAAGGGGTTTTAAGAGTTGTGTCAAGAGCCGGACACAGAAAAAGAGATTATTTTACAAACCGGGCTACTCCTAGGGAGACTGCCTTCCCTGGGGAAACTAAAAATGGCCATTTTGAGATCCCTGGTCTTGAATTGTTATGTGTTTTAAATGCAAATAGCAAGATTTTGAATTGGCTTTAGCATCTGAGGGGCAATTAATGCAGATCTTTTAGCTGGGAATAATAGGGGCTCTGAGTAACATCCATGTAGCAGCCTATTTACAGAATAACGGAGTTGGAAGAGACCTTATAGGTCATCTAGTCCAACCCCCTGCTCCAGCAGGAGACCCTTTACCATTGCTGACAAGTGGCTGTCCACTCTATCTATGCAACCTTGCTTGAGTTGGAAGGGACCTTGGAGGTCTTCTAGTCCAGCCCTCAGCTTAAGCAGAGATCCTATACCAGGGGTGTCCAAACTTGAGAACTTTAAGACTTGGGGACTTCAACTCCCAGAATTCCCCAGCCAGCCATGCTGGCTGGGGAATTCTGGGAATTGAAGTCCACAAGTCTTAAAGTTCTCAAGTTTGGACACCCCTGTCCTATACCATATCAGACAAATAGCTGTCCAATCTCTTTTTTAAAAAAAACCCAGTGATGGAGCACTCACAGCTTCTGGTGACAGGCTGTTCCACTGGTTAATTGTTCTTGCCGTCATGAAAATTCCTTAGTTCCAGGTTGTTTCTCTTCTTGATTAGTTCCCATCCATTGCTTCTTGTCCTGCCTTCAGGGGCTTTGGAGAAGAGGTTGACCCCCCCCCCTTCTCTGTGGCAACCCCTGAGATATTGAAACACTGCTATCCTGTCTCCCCTAGTCCTTCTTTCTATTAAACTAGACATACCCAATTCCAGCAACCGTTCTTCATAAGTTTTGGCCTCCAGTCCCCTAATCCTCTTTGTTGCTCTTCTCTGCACTCTTTCTAGAGTCTCAACAAAACCAGAAGTAAACATTAATTTTCAGCAAAAATATCATAAATTGAGGTCCACACGAGTGTAGATGAAGTACATAGCCATTCCATTTAATTGTTTATAACAGGGTTCTCCCAATCTAAGGCCACCTGCGTGAATTGGAACTACAATTCCCAGAATTCTCTAATTGGCAAGTTAGTAGGACAGCTAGCTGTGAATTCTGGGAATCGTAGTCCAAACACATCTGGAGGGACTCAAGACTGAAGAATGCTCTTGGAATAAACAAATAAAAATTTTGTGTTTGCAGCACCCTTGAGTGGCCATAACTGTAACACTAAGTCATATATCAGTGAAAAAAATGCCATTTAATCCGAGGCATTTGAAGAGGACATCAAATTAAAAAAAGAATATATTTAATTTTAGAAGAGAATAGAATTCTTTATTGGCCAAGTGTGATTGGACATACAAGGAATTTGTCTTTGGGGCAATATTTAATTTTATTTCACCTTAAAGAAGAAAATTCATTTGTCTGCTAAATAACTGGAATCAGAGCCTGTAAAAACCAAACAATGCAATCCTTTATGGCTTTCTTTAAGCAATAATTATTCACTTTTATTTATTTGTAACAGAGGGAATCTGGAACTGCTCTTAGCCTTCCGCATATTGGAAGAGCATGTCAGTCTGTTGTTAAGACGATGTATCTTAGGATATGCAATTTTCAGGACTAAAGCCGTTAAAAAATACATGCAGAAATTGCCAGAAGCCTTTCGGAGATCCTAAGCATGTCAATCTAAAATGCAAAAAACCGGGCGCTTTGTTAGAGAATTGTACTGATGAGATCAATCACAACAACGCCATCACAATCGGTGTCACAACGCAGCATGTCTGTTCAGCCTTTGCTGCATCTTGTAATTCAGGTGAAAATAGGATTGCATTTTGTGTGTGTGTGTGTGTGTGTGTGTGTGTAGGGGGCGGGGGGGGAGGGGATAGCCAAGATTTGGTCTTTATCGCTGCAAAATGCACCGATCTTGGTGATTGAATTAACTCAATGTATGGCAGAAAATGTGCATCCTTAAATAGGTTAGCTTCAGAGAGTGTGCTAAATTGCACAAATATACACAACTTGTAAAGAGGAACTATGGTAAGCTTGATGGATTTATTCAGGAACAGTTCCTACACAAAAAGGGGCTATTTTTCCTTTAAAGTCCAGAGAAGCAAGATCAAAATACAGAAGGGGATTTAAATAGACACCTCCCTGATACGCTGGAGTACAAATAGTCCTCGACTTACGACCTCAATTGAGCCCAACATTTTTGTTGCTAAGTGTTCTGACTGAGGCTTCCCAAGAGCTTGAAGCCAACTCCTGGTCCCAGCAAAAAACCCTTTTATTAATTGAGTGTGAATTCTGCTCCTTCACATCCAGCAAAGTCTTTCAAAGGAGGATTTACAGTCACAGACTTTATCTGGCTTGGAGAGCTGCCAGGCTGAGATCTGCAGAACTTGGCCAGGAGAGTCACAAACCAATGAAGCGAAGTAATGGTCTCCTGCAAACTCCACTCCCCTGTCACTCCTCTTTTATTTCTTCTGGGAGGGGCCGTTCATCGTCCACCTGTGGCTTTACTCCCAAGTCGACCCCTCTTCTTTAGCTCTTCCCTTCCTGTGGCAACTCTGCGCATGCGCAGACTGGAACAGGCTCCAGCTGTTCTTCTGCCCCACTGATGTCTGACTCTGAAGGCAGCTGATAACTGGCATACGGCTCTGGCCCCCTCTCTGCTTCCGACACAGTCTTCATCAGAGCCTTCCCCAGACTCCAGGACTGGCCCAGCTTCCTCCCCAACCCTCCTCACTGTCTGAATCTGCTGCCAGCTCTGCTGGCCGCTGGTGAGCCATACTACTAAGCAAGACATTATGTGAGTCGTCCCCCCCATATTATAACCTTTCTTGACCCTGTTGTTAAGTGAATCACTACAGTTGATAAGTGAGTATCACTGTCGTTCATTGAATCTGGCTTAGCCGTTGACTTGACTTGTCCAAAGGTCGAGAAAAGGGGTTGGGTGACCCCCTCAATTGTCAGTTGCCAAGCCGCTGAATTTTGATCCCGTGACCACGGAGATTCTGCAACGGTCATAAGTGTGACAAACAGTCACTTTTTTTCAACCCCGTTTTTAACTTTGAACGGTCATTAAACAAATCGTTGCAAGTCGAGGGCTATCTGTATGTAAGCACTTTTGGGTTTTTTAAACTCGATGCCCCGTGTAGCATAGCCTCTAAATTAAGTATAAATGACAGATATTGGCCAGAATTATAAATGTCTGGCGCATTTTTGGAAATGGCTCTTTTTAGAAGGCAAGGAATATTGGAAAAGCGAAGTGTGAATGAGGAGGAAGAGGAGGAACTGAGGAAGATCGGAGAACGTGAAATAAAGGAATTAATTGCAGAATGCTTTCTTTCTTAACCAACCTGTGCCTTTTTAACGCTAAACACGTATCACATCAATAGCGAACATTCAGTCAAAAGCTTCATCAGCCAGTGAAAAATGTACGGTGTTGTAAAACTGTCTTTGTATTTCTCTATACGTGTATGTTTCTAAACAAAAAAATAACAGTTTCTGTAATGTTTACAGTTGTTCACTTTAGTGTTTCACTAGAAAAGTGATTTGTCGGTATGCATGAGATATGTCCTTTTTCTTTCTTTCTTCCGGAAATCGGAAAAAAGCAAGTTTGGTGAGTGGATTTTTGGTGCCGTATAATGAAGTTTTCTTCGGAACACTCCGAAATTTTAAAGAATTCCCATAAAGATTCTGTGGCCACATCGACCCCCTTTCGTATTTATAACAGTTTCTAGAACTCGGATGTAATCCTGACGTCGAAAGTGCTTCCCTCTCGCACCTCTGGAAATTTATATCAGAAAATGTAGATCGATGCTTCCATTTTGTATTTTTTTAATGTTATTTTTAAAAATCCTTTTTTTAAACAACAACAACAGCAACAACAAAAGCAGGTAGAGTTTGTTAAAAACCAGCCGAAACATCAGGAGCGGTCACTTTGAAGTTGATTCTCCGGGTCTTTCCTGCGTGGATAGATTAAAAAATGGACAAACATTTTCTTCCCCTTGTAAAAAGATGCATGAAATCAGTTGTCTACCTGTGGGGTGGTTTTTTTTCTTCCTTTCTTTCAAAAAATGTGTATTTTGGGCGTAAAAATCCTCTTTTCTAAAAGAATGGAGAAAGGTAATCTTTGCATCCAGGCCTTTTTTTTCTTGCGATCGTCACCAAAACAGCCTCGATGTTTAGGGAAATAAAATAAATAAATACGGTTGGGTCAGGAAGCCCAGCTGTCCAGCATGCTTCCAGTCTCCAGATGTTCAAAGCCATGCGCAGAGTTGCGCCTGCTCATACCTCAATGGATCCCTTTTCGTAATTCTCAAATGGTGTGGATGCAACAACAGGTAGTCCTTGACGTACGACCACAACTCAGCCCAAAATTTAAGCGAGACCTTTGTTAAGTGAGTTTGGCCCCATTTTGCTGTTACTAAGTTAGAGATTGGACAATCATTTACCTGAAATGGTCTACGGCAGGGGTGTCCAAAGTTGGCAACTTTAAGACTTGTGGACTTCAACTTCCAGAATTCCCCAGCCAGCTCGCTGGGGAATTCTGGAAGTTGAAGTCCACAAGTCTTAAAGTTGCCAACTTTGGACACCCCTGGTCTACGGTCTCCTGCTTGAGCAGGGGGCTGGACTAGAAGACCTCCAAGGTCCCTTCCAACTCTTCTCCTCTCCTCTTCCTCTCCTGTTTGAAATAATTTAATTCTAATTCTATTCTGTCCTGTCCTATCCTATTCGAAATCTATTCCATTATTTTAATTCTCTTCCATTCTTATTCTATTCCATTCTATTCTATTTCTATTGTATTCTATATTCCTATTCTGTTCTCTTCCATTCCATTCCTACTACTCCTATTCTACCATACCCCTACTCCTACTCCTACTCCTACTCTACTCTATTCATGTTTACTAAGTGAATCTGATTTCCCCATTGACTTTGCTTGTCTGAAAGTCACAAAAACAGATCCCACAACTGTCGTAAGTATGAATCCGTTGCCAAGCATACAAATTTTGATTGTCTGGCCATGAGGATGCCACAACAGTTCCAAGTGTGAAAAACGCTCAGCGGTGTGAAAAAAAGTGCAAGTTGTATTTTTCAGTGCTGTTGTTAACTCCGGTCCCTAAGCGAACAGTTTGTAAGTCAAGGACTACCTACCCTGGGGTTGTGACCAACCCAAATGCTTCCCTGAGATCTAAGCCCATCGCGTCCTGATGGAACTCGGATCTTCGGTTGAAGAAAATGTAAGTCATCCTTAGAGATCCAGTTTGCGGTAAAAGTTGCACAGAAACTGGATTGTATAAATTGCTCATACTGAGGAATTTTAAGAAATCTGCCATTTCAAATGTGCATAATATCATTTTTTTTCCTTTTCTTTTTTTTTTAAAAAAAGCAAAAATTACTGGTTCAGGTTCAAGTCGTCTAAAGATATAAATATATATAAATATAAATAGATGTAAATAATTTTACGTGTAACAAAAAACTGTATTTTCCATGACTGTGGTTTCTGTATTTTTGTCACAGTGCCTCCTGTTTTTAAAGTATTAACCACTCCCCTGTGTTGTTGAACAGCTATTCCCAGTGGCTTAAAAATCTGAATTTTCTGATATGCCAAGACGGTATGATAATAAAAGCAACTAATTGTCAGCAAAACTTGCTGTCGTTTTTCTGTCATCCAAGCAAAATCTCCTCTTCAGTTTCTACAAGATGAAAGAGAATTGGCTAATAATATTGAATTATTATTGATTTGAGCAGTGCTTAATTCATTCGAGAGCACAGCGGGCCGTCTTTTTGTCGCAATCGCTTTGAAATAAGCAACCGCACAGAATCTAAACAAGGCAGCCCTTTTATATTAAATTGAATTCTTGGTAGAAGCGCTAGGAAAGAGCAAGATAGCAATTTTTATTTTACAAAAACTACACACAAAAGAAGGAAAGCATGAAATGCTGCTGCGATGACCTATATATTATTCCGGTGGATGCTGTAACTCTCTTAACAACCTTTGGTGCTCTCTTTGGGGAATGCCACATTTGCACCGGGGGGGGGGGGGGGGGATTGTGGTTTTCTTGATAATTGCCAGCTGTTTCCAGTAGTAAAATTGCAATATGTGGTTATGTGATTTTATAACTTCATTTTGACTGTTAATTGCAGTGGCCATATGTCCTTTATTATAAAGGACGGTCTCTTTATTTCAGAAAGCTGCCCTTTAGATTTATTTATTCCCCAAAAACCTCACTTTTGTCCTTTATTTTAGTGGTTTAACTTTCACCATATAATTAGTACAGGGGGTCCTCAACTAACGACCACAATTGAGCCCAGAATCTATGTTGCTAAGAGAGAAATTTGTGAAGTGAGTTTTGCCCCGTTTTACGACCTTTATTGCCAAATTGTTAATATGTGTTTATTCAGTGAATCTGGTTTCCCCATTGATTTTGCTTGCCGGAAGGTTGCAAAAGGGGATCGTATGACCCTGGGACACTGCAACCGTCATAAATATAGATGGGGCGCGGCCAGTCAGAGGTGGTATTTGCTGGTTCTCCAAACTATTCAAAATTTCCACTACCGGTTTTCCAGGACTGGTCAGAACCTGCTGAATGCCACCTCTGGGCATGTGATCAGTTTTTGCGAACAAGCAAAATCGATGGGGAATCCAGATTCATTTAACAACCATGATACTCACTTAACAGCCGCAGTGATTCTCTTTAACTGTAGCGAGAAAAGTGGTAAAATTGGGCAAAACTCACTTAAGAAATATCTCACTTTGCAACATAAATTTAGAGCTCAATTATCGTAGGTCAAGGACTACCTATACGAACAGAGCACACAGAATGACGTTTTTCTGTTGGGCTAAAGCAAAATCTGGAGGGAATATCAAAAGGAAAATAACTAGGTAGGAATCTAAGCACCCTCTTCTGCGTTGTTTACTTGGCTTGGAGACATGAGGTAATAATTGGTCGGTGTCCAGTTTTTGAACATATTTCTGCAGATGGCCTCCCCTTCCCTGGGGCCTTGTAAGGAGATTTCTACCAATTGAGTATATGGTAATTTAAATTAATTAAATTGGAAGGGGGAAAAAACAAGCCACCTATATTAAAATATTAACAACAAACTGCAGTTATTTTATTTATTTTATACCCTTTGCAATTGAGGCTGACAATACTTTCACAAGAACAATGACAAATAAATAGGGTTTCTAGCACAACTTCCCTTTTGGGTTACAACCTCCAACGGAAGAGATACACACAGACACACACAAAGGGACACATTTCTTCAAAGATTCCTGAGCTGCCTGTTTACATTTCGTTGCTTGTTTTCACAAATCGGAACATCTCCACATCAGCGGCCTTCACAAAACCCTGGAAAGTTTGCTGTTCAGCAGCTGTTGCTGGCCTCACAGAAACACACCTGAACACCTTGTGTTTTGCATCGTAATTCCCCATGCATCTGTGGACACGACCTCTGATTAATCTCGGTAGTTCGCGGTCCTTTTTTTTAGAGAAGGATAAAAGGTTATTTCCGTATTTTCCCCTCCTTACTCCTTTCATGTAGCAGCACCAATTTATAATGTGTTTTGATCACTTTTCATATACCTTTTAATACAATACAATACAATAGCAGAGTTGGAAGGGATCTTGGAGCTGTTCCACTGATTAATTGTTCTAACTGTCAGGAAATTTCTCCTCAGTTCTAAGTTGCTTCTCTCCTTGATTAGTTTCCACCCATTGCTTCTTGTTCTGTCCTCAGGTGCCCTGGAGAATAGCTTGACTCCCTCTTCTTTGTGGCAACCACTGAGATATTGGAAGACTGCTATCATGTCTCCCCTGGTCCTTTTTTCTATTAAACTAGATATACCCAGTTCCTGCAACCTTTCTTCATATGTTTTAGTCTCCAGTCCCCTCATCCTCTTTGTTGCTCTTCTCTGCACTCTTTCTAGAGTCTCCACATCTTTTCTACATCGTGGCGACCAGAACTGAATGCCGTATTCCAAGTGTGGCCTTACCAAGGCTTTGTAAAGTGGTATTAACCCTTCACTTGATCTTAATTCTATCCCTCTGTTGATGCAGCCTAGAACTGTGTTGGCTTTTTTGCCAGCTGCTGCACACGGCTGGCTCCTATTTCAATGGTTGTCCACTAGGACTCCAAGATCCCTTTCACAGTTACTACTACTGAACACGGTACCACCTATACTGTACCTGTGCATTTCGTTTTTCTTGCCTAAATGTTGCCTTACTCTTTTCACCATTGAATTTCATTTTGTTAGATAGTGCAACCCAAATCATTGATGAAGATGTTACAATACAATACAAAACATGTTGATACCTTTTCAAAGATTTATGGATAGATTGTTCTTGCAATGATAAAATTGAGAAATTGCAAAACAAAAGGTATTATTCACAACTTTCTAAAATTAGGGTCTGTAGAAATAATCGATTCTTTACGAAGGATGACTTGGACAAAAGGAACCTGCCAGAACCAGCACGCGCTCATTATACCGGTAGTCCTCAACTTAACGACCGCAATTGAATCCAAAAATTATTCTGCTAAGCGAGAGGGTTCTTAAGTGAGTCTTGCTCCATTTTACAACCTTTCGTCATAACGACGTGTACATAATGATGTTTACGACCTTTCATTGTGAATCACTATAATTGCTAAGTTAGTAACAGGGTTGTTAAATAAATCCAACTTCCCTGTTGACTTTGCTTGTCAGAAGGTCGCAAAAGGGGATCAAATGACCCCGGGATGCTGCAAACCGTCATAAATATGAGTCAGTTGCCAAGCACCCGAATTTTGATCACATGACCATGGGGAGGCTGCAACGGTCATAAGTATGAAAAACAATCAGAAGTCACTTTTTTCAGTGCTGTTGTAATTTTGAACGATCACTAAATGGAAGGTTGTAAGCTGAGGACTACCTGTATTTATGTATTGGCTTATAGTGTAGGTTATCAGGGATTCAGCATACCTAGTACATCTTGATTAAAGATTATTCAAATATATATATATATATATATATATATATATATATATATATATATATATATATATATATATATATATATATATATATATATATATATATATATATATATATATTTATTTATATATATACTTACAATCTCATAAAATACGCACGTCACTGTTTCTTTTCCATCTCTCAAAAGGAAGGTTTTTGACCCAAATTGTCCAGGGGTAACGGCAGAGTCTAGAACACCTAAATAAAGCAGCATGATTATTGGCCTGAAAGCTTTTCAGAGCGAAGACAAAACCTGTTCTGTGGGTTTTGTGAGAAGAGACCTGGTGATTTAGGAATGTTAGCCAAGATATATGAACAGATTTAGCACAGGTTCACAAGAGATAAACAAATGTGGGCTCTTTGGTGCTCCCTGAGCTTTCTTTCTTTCTTGCAGACGTTTCATTACCTTACTAGGTCATCAGTAAGGAGTTCTGTCAGTTTATATTCCGGTGTCTTGCCTGTCTATGTGGGAGGGGACGGCAGTCTTGGGGATTCTTTATTTGGGCTGTTTATTGATGGCTTTTGGGCAGTTTCTCTATTGGGGTATTGGTGGCACACAGAGCCATTTCTTAGGGCACGCATGGTGTTGCCCTGTGAGCTCCAGCGCACATTCCCTGAAGCCTCTGGAAGGCGGAAAACAACCCAACATGCAAACTGAAAGTTCTGGTTTGTGCGTTGGGCCATTTTTCTCCCTCCGAAGGCTTCAGGGAAGCCTCCTGAAACCTTTGGAGGGCGAAAAACGCCCCTACTGGCAACCCAGAAGTCAGGAAAGGGCCGTTTCCAGTCTCTGGAGGGGCTGTTTTCGCCCTCCCCAGGCTCCTAGAAAGCCTCTGGAGCCTGGGGAGGGCGAAAAACGGGTGCACCGTGCCATCACGTACCAAAAGCGGGGGGAGCGCAAGGAGTCGCGTGCATGCGCGGGGGGAAGGGCGCATAGAATTTTGGGTGTGGGCACATGCACGCACACACACACACACACCTGCTCCCCCTGCTTTGGTACGCAATGGCAAAAAGGTTAGCCATCACTGCCCTCGGCTGATCTGGGTGCTGATTGCCGGTGCAGAGGTGCTGTTTTTCTCTTTGGGGCTGGTCAATGGTCTCTTTCGCATAGTCTACAGATGTTGTTAATGCCCATGTGTCTGTTGATGGCTGATTCTTCGTCACAGTGCCAGGCTTCTAGAAACTCCCTGGCATTTTTGGACTTGGACTTGGTCAAGGGCAGTCAGATTTTCCCAATTCCTCACTTAGCAGCAGACATTTTGAACTCCGTCGTGGTCGCATGTGGAGGACTATCTGTAGTGGGCTTCTGTTTTATTTTTTTTATTTCAGTAGAATTTGTAACAATGGAAACTTGGATGGCTCCGGGAAATTCACAGTTGTGACAGGCCCAAATCCAATTGTGGATTTTGTCTCCTGTAAATAATCTAACCTTTCCTTACACATTCTCCGTTTCCGCTGCCCCCACCCTGTTTTGACTCTAGGAAACTCAACATTTCAGCGTGGGTGTGCTGATAAGGGAAAGGGCAGGCCACATTACTTGCAAAATGCCTTTTATTCGAAATGCTGAAGAGGATGGCGGAAATATTTTAAAAGTAATTGGCTCCTTTGGGGTGATAAGACCAATATTCTTGTAGGGAAAACTGCCCCAACAATCTTACTATACTCACCCAGCACTTCAAATAAGAGTAGAGATTTAGTAGAATACTGACTCCAGTGCTTCATGCTTTCGATGACAGCAGATAAAATTCGAAGAGAACTCTTTTTCTCCTTCGCTTTAGAGTGGCCTGCTGGCTTTTTCTTTGATACAGGGACAAAAAAAGAAGACAGAAAAGCCAAATATTATTACGTCATGTTTGAGTTTAAGTGAGAACGTTGATATTTACAGTTTGTCCTCGACTTACGACCACAATCGAGCCCGAAATTTCTGTTGAAATTTGTTAAGTGAGTGTTGCCCCCTGTTACGATCTTTCTGGCCAGTAATTTACGTTCTTAAGTAAATTACTGTCGTTGTTAATTTAGTCGCACGGTTGTTAAACAAATCTGGCTGCCAAAAATTAACAGAATAACAGAGTTGGAAGGGACCTTGTAGGTCATCTAGTCCAACCCTCTGCCCAAGCAGGAGACCCTACATCATTCCTGATAGATGGCTCTTCAGTCCAGTCTCTTCTTGACAGCTTCCAGTGATGAAGCTCCCACATGACCCCAGGACGTTGCAACCGTCATAAGTATGAACGAGTTGCCAAGTGCCCGAATTTTGATCACATGATTATGGGGATGCTCTAAAAGACATAAGTGTGAAAAAATGGTCACACCACTTTTTTGAGTGCCGTTGTAACTTTGAAGGGTCACTAAATGAACTGTTATAATTCAAGGACTACCTTTTTTTTTCAGTTTGGAAAATAAGTAGGATTCACGAACATCTTTATAAAAATACATCCGTGCACAAATCTTTTACCTGAATCGTTGTGTTGCTTTGCAAATGGTCAGTTTTTTCCTTATGGGTGTTTTGTGGGCCAGGGCTGTGTTTAAATGAGTAGCAGGGATCCTGAGTTTGCAGATTTCTCAGCCTGGCTGTTGGAACTGCAGGCCACTGGGAAACAGCTGGATCCCAGTCTTCTGCCTCCTCTGTTCGGCTTCTCTGCGATCCCTGTGGCAGGCCAGCTGATTTCTGGTACATGGCTCCAGGCTTCATCCAATGACTGGGATGGCCATCCAGTTGCGAAAGCTTTTTGTCCTCTGTTCTGCGGCCGAAAGCTGGGAAGTCATTTCTTTTCCAAACATTAGTACTTTCTTCCTGCCTAGAGGAAAAAAGCAGAGACATCACCCTGCCAACACAAGTGGGTCTAGTCCAGGCTCTGGTTTTCCCAGTTGCAATGGATGGCTGTGAAGGTTGGACCGTAAGGAAGGCTGAGCGCCAAAGAATGGAGGCCTTTGAACTCTGGTGCTGGAGAAGAAGACTCCTGCATTGAGTCCCTTGGATTGCAAGGCCATCCAACCGGTCAGTCCTAGAGGAGATCCACCCTGACTGCTCTTTAGAAGGCCAGATCCTGAAGAGGAAACTCAAAGACTTTGGCCACCTAAGGAGAAGGAAGGACTCCCTGGAGAAGAGCCTCATGCTGGGAAAGATGAAGGGCAAAAGAAGAAGGGGACGACAGAGAATGAGGTGGCTGGATGGAGTCACGGAAGCAGCAGGCGTGAGCTTCAATGGATTCCGGGGGATGGGAGAGGACAGGAAGGCCTGGAAGACTTTGTCTATGGGGTCGTGATGGGTCGGACACGACTTCGCAACTAACAACAACAACCTGCCTGGAGTGAAATAAGACTTTATTATCAATCTTTCTACCTACTACCTATCCATTCATCTGCCCACCCATCTATCTACAGATACTTAAAATACACACAACAGCTGGTATTGTAAGCCTTTTTATCTGCTTCCCATTCTTTCTGTTATATCAATGCCCATAGGTCTCCCATTTTAAAATGTTTAGGACTTCACAAGAAATGCTCAGTATTAAGATTTTGGCCTTCATCCTTAACGCAAATATATATTAAGCCTTTCCTTAAACTAGCATTCTGTTTCTTTTTATCCAGGGGAAAGAGAGGTCCATTTAAGTCAAGCTTCTCTTCACTGCCACCTTTTGGAAAAGAATAATAGAGTTATTGGAGGCCTAGTCCAGCCTCCTGCTCAGGCAGAAAACCCTATACTATTTCAGACACATGGTTTTCCATTCTCTTCTTAAAAACCTCCAGTGATGGAACTTTCACAACTATTTGAGGCAGGTCATTCCACAGATTGATTGTTGCACTGGAAAGGATGTTATAGGGTCTTCTGCTTGAGCATGGGGCTGGACTAGAAGACCTCCCAGGTCCCTTCCAACTCTGTTATTCTGCATTCTGTAAATGCCAGGAAGACATCTCCCTGCTAAGAAGATTGGAGTAATAAAACACACAATGTTTTGATGACTATCTGCCCTGCACACCCAACAGCTTCCTTAATTATTGCCAAAGCTGTTCAGTATAAATACAGGTAGTCCTCGACTTACAACGGTCCATTTAGTGACTGTTCAAAGTTACAACTGCCCTGAAAAAAAGTGACTTATGAGTTATGACCGTTTTCCACACTTAAGACCATTGCAGCATCCCCATGATCACATGAACAAAATACAGGCACTTGGCAACTGGCTCATATTTACAATGGTTGCGTTGTCCTGGGGTCATGTGATCTGCTTTTGCGACTTTCTGACAAGCAAGTCAATTTTGGAAGCTAGGTTTACTTAACAACTGTGTTACTAAATTTAAGGACTGCAGTGATTCACTTAACGAATGTGGTGGGGAAGGTCATAAAATGGGCCACAGCTCACTTAACAAATTTCTCACTTAGCAACAGAAAATGTTTCGCTCAATTTGTAGCGGTAAGTTGAGGACTACCTGTATTATGGTTTGAAAAAAGGCTCCTGGGATTCTTTGGGTATTCCTTCTGCTCTTTGCTGAATCCCCAAATATATTACAATCGTTCGTTGAGGATTTATTATGATGGGTAAGGTCTGGGAGGGGGCTGGACGGGCTAGTGGTAGCAAGCAAAATGAAGAACCTGACATGGAAATAGATTCAAAAGGACAATAGCATAGAATTGTTATGAGTTGGATGGTGATGTCTATATTGCAGCTCAAATGCTCTTTGTCCATACCGACAGCTGTCCCTCCTGCCCACTTTGCAAGAATTTTTCTCCCTGTCATTTCTGGCAAAAGGCCCCGATCTGAAAATTAGAAGCCATAGGAAGAGGCGGACGGGACATAAAAGGATGCAGTTCCAAGAGCTCAGAAACGATGACCTCAACTGCGCATCGGCATTCCTTTTTGGAGAATGTTGTCACCCACCTCCGGTTATTCAAGTTGCTTCCTGCATGAGGCATTGTCGGCTTTGATGTGTGTTGTTGCCTCGACAAAGTAGCGAGCTCGGTTGGGCTTCGGAGAAAAAGGTTTAATCATTACCGTGAACGATGAAGATTAAAACATTACGTAGAGTATATAGGTAGTCCTTGACTTACGACCACAATTGAGTCCAAAATTTATGTTGCTAAGCAAGACAGCAGCTAAGGGAGTTTTGCCCCATTTGGCAATCTTTCCTGCCGTAATTGTTAAGTGAATTTGGGCAGCTGTTGCATTAGTAACACAGTTGTTAAGTGAACCTGCCTTCCCCATTAACTAGCCTAGTCAGAAGTTCACAAAAGGGGATCACATGACCCCAGGACACTGAAGCCATCATAAATATATCCCAGTGGCCAAGTGTACAAATTTGACCACAAGGATGCTGCCATGGTTGTAAGTATGAAAAACGGTCACGAGTCACCTTTTCAGTGCTGTCGTAACTTTGAATGGTCATTAAATGAATGGTTGTAAGTCAAGGACTATCTGTGGTCATATAGTAGTATTGATTTCCATAACTGTGAAATATATTTGATTTCAGGAATATAAAGATGTAAAAGATGCCGACATACTTGGTGCCTACTGTTTTCTGCGGTTGGACCGGTTCTGGCTTCTCAGTTTCCCATCCGAAATCTTGAAAAAAAGGACACAGAATGATCAATTTGAATTAAGATCCTGATCCAATTTGGGATATTAAGAAAGAAAACGTGGACTGTGTTATGTGTGCATGGCTAAGTTATTCCTTGTGATTTGGTGCTCCGCTTCTGAATTCTTGATTACCTAAGTTTTGAGGCAGTATCTCTTGATTTCATTCACTTTAAGCTATGTGGACTTCAACTCCCAGAACTCCCTGTATGGATGGCTGGAGAATTCCGGGAGTCCATACATCTTTAAAGCTGCTGAAGTTGCAAAACACAGCTTTAAGGGAATAGATCCAGTGGTGGTGCCTCTGCTTTATGCTTCATTCTATTTCCAGCAAGGCTTATCTGCCAGCCACGCTTTCACAGATTTATTCAGAAGTGTTTGCTTTAATGCAGCCATCTCTAATCTGAAACGCTTCAGAGAAGATGTGACTGTAATTTATAGTTGTCCTATTATACATCTACATTTTTCAAATATGCTTTTGAGAGACATAAGGCAAATGAAAGGTGGAAACGTTTCACTTTTCCCATTCCCTCTCAATAGGAATAGAACTAATTATTATTCCAATAATTAATTCTGGCAGAAATGTGTAGAGACAGCTTTTCAAGCTGAAGAAAAGGATAAATATCTCTTCTAGCATTAATACAAAAGCACATTAAGGAATATTCCTTCATGTATAACATATAGACCTGGAATTTTAAAAGGGGGAAAGGCAAAGTTACAAGATATATAATTTAAATGCCAGTCTTCTATGGAATTCGTAAGAGATTTATTCTGGTGTGTCCAGAAATTTTAACCAGAGGGTAGAAAAATATTTTTTGTGACAAAAGTATATTTTAAAAAGCGAACAGTCCACTACTTACCTGCAAGCAAGGCTGAGAAATTGAAATGATCAGCTGAATTGTTACTGCTTGGCTCATTTTTAAGCGGATTTGATGTGAGTGGTTGTTTGGTCCTTTTTTTCTGATTGAAGAGTGGGACTGGAAGACAGCCTAAGATTTGAAGTGGCAACATAAGGCACAATTATTAAATTGTTAATGCTTTTGGTGCAGTAATATACACAGGTAGTCCTTGACTTACAATAGTTTATTTAGTGACCATTCAAAGTTATAATGGCACTGAAAAAACTGACTTATGACAGTTTTCCACACTTATGAACGTTGCAGCATCTTCATGTGATTAAAATTCAGACGCTTGCAACTGACTCATATTTATGACAATTGTAGTGTCCCATGTTCATGTGATCACGTTTTGCAACCCTCTGACAAGCAAAACCCATGGAGAAGCCAGATTCACTTAACAACGGTGTTACTAACTTAACAACTGCAGTCATTCACTTAACAACTGTGGCAAGAAAGGTCATATTCTCTTAACAACTTTATTGCTTGCAAGAAAAAATTTGGGGCACAATTGTGGTCATAAGTTGAGGACTAACTGTATATTCAGAAGCACAAGCAATGTATCCTAATATGCAATTTGCTTGAATGTGGTGAATATGCAATTTGCTTAAATGTGCAGTGGTGGTGTGACAGAGGCACACAGCAGCTCATTCATCAGAAAGATGTAGAAATATTGTATAAATCAATATACAGAGAGGCTACATGTATATTCACCACGTAAAGGAAAACAATCACCAAAATCATAATATACATTTTCTGCTTTCTCCCGATGACGAAAGAGGTCTGTTTCAATATATTTTCTTATTCTCCAAGGCATCTGAGGGTAGAACAAGAAGCAATGGGTAGAAACTAATCAAGGACTGAAGCAACCTGGAACTGAGGAGAAATTTCCTGACAGTGAGAACAATTAATCAGTGGAACAGAAGTTGCCTCCAGAAGTTGTGAATGCCCCAACACTGGAAGTCTTTAAGAAGATGTTGGATAGCCATTTGTCTGAAACGGTATAGGGTTTCCTGCCTAGGAAGAAGGTTGGACTAGAAGATCTCCAAGGTCCCTTCCAACTCTGCTATTGTATTGTATTGTATTGTATTGTATTGTATTGTATTGTATTGTATTGTATTGTATTGTATTGTATTGTATTGTATTGTATTGTATTGTATTGTATTGCATTGCATTGCATTGCATTGCATTGTATTGCATTGTATTGTATGTGCATCCCTGTTTGGAGAACTGCTCCACATCTGGAATCTTGTACATTCAGCAGATACAAAAGATCTGTACAGAACTCTTCATAGCAACTCATTAAATTCTTCGGTATCTGAATTAATTTGCTTATATGTATCTGCCTAATTTATCATTTCTGTCTGACCTTGATCAAAGATGACTAAAGCATCCTCGCTCCATGGAACTCTGGACCTCCCATGCTACCAATTCAATTTTATCAGTATTATTAATGTCTATTGAGAAGGTGTCCTTTCTGATTATCATTTTTGGCACCAGGCAAAAATCTTTCTCTTATCTGTCTAGGCATTTTCAACACCCCCATAATTATCCTCATCGCTGATTTATGCTTTGGTCAGGTTTTATTAGGGGCTGCAGCCCATGCGGGTTTATTGCATTGTTTTATTGCTGATATTGTTGTAGCTGTTATTGTTGTTGTTCCCTTCAAGGTATCCTCAGAATTTGTGCTGAATATCCCCTTTTCCCATCAATCAACCAACACAAAGTGAATTTGTTTTTAAGGATTGCACAAAGAATAATCAAGAGTAATCCCTGTCTGAAAATTTGTCTGATGGTCTTCGTATAAGAGGAAAATGAAAATGAAGGGAGGGGAGAGATAATGGTTGGTTGGAAGAGATGGAAAAAAAATTCACTGTGAATTTTTCATAAAGGTTTATTATAACAGTTAAGGCTCTCCATTTTTTAAGACCTTACCTCCTCCTTTCTGGCATATTTTAATAGCAGAGGAAGTATGTAGTTTGACGTTAATATTGATCAATGCATGACATCTACTCAGAGAACACTTCTTATTCCACCAATGAAAAATATGATAAAGTAAGAATTGAGTGCATCATTTTTCTGGATTACACATAAGGGGAGTAAATTCTGGTGGGGCATCCCCTAAGTGGTGTGGATGTGTTTAAAAAAGGTACATTGAAGTTCCAGTTCCCTTTTTATGTGTGTTGCAAAGATTTTAAAAAGAGTCTGGGTTTTAATGATACAATCGCAGCCACCATTTTGACTTTTTGATGCTCTTGGAGAGAGATTTAACACAATTTGAAAACCATGTGCAATGTGTTTATCAGGATTTCTTCCCCTAGGGAAAATGGTATAGGGTTTCCTGTTTTGAGCAGGGGGCTTGACTAGAAGATCTCCAAGGTCCCTTCCAGCTCTATCCTTCCAAGTATTGTAAAGTATCAAGAATGGGAGAAATACAGATAGTCCTCAACTTACAACCATTCGTTTAGGAACCTTTCATAGTTACAACCCCCGTAAAAAAAAAAGACGTATGACCAATCCTCACAATTACAACTATCACAATATCCTCAGTGTCAGGTGATCAAAATTTGGTCGCTTGGCAACCGTCACAGTGTCCCTGGGTCATATGGTCACCATTTTTGACCTTCCCAGCCAGCTTCTGACAAGCAAACTCAATGGAGAAGCTGAAATCGCTTAACAACCGTCTGACTTATTTAACAACTGCAGTGATTCCATTACAACCGTGGTTAAAAAAAGGTGGTAAAAAAAATCAAGCATGACTGGTTTAACAATCACCATGTTTAGCAATGAATTCAGTTGGGGCTATAAGTCAAGGACTATCTGTATTACAGAAATGTCCCCTGGCTTTTAATAGGATGCTATAGGGGAGGTTTTTGATCCATTTTTCCACGCACTGCAACCTAAAGCCCTAAATATTGCTCACTCCACTCATCTTGCTGGTCATCGGTTGGGAATTATAATAACTCTTTCGAATTCCAGCCCAGTTAAAGGTGGATACCTGCTGTACTACGCATCAAAGAACTGTCAGCGAAATTCCTCTTCATGTTTTTATATCTCGATATCAGCACCTGGAAAAAAAATACACAATTGACTTATGTTCTTCTACCCCAGTGATGCCGAAACTTTTCAGCACCGAGTGCCCAAACCGGAACACGCATGCATGTGGAGGAACACTATCAACCTGAAGACCAGCTGGCCTTCGCGTGCCATAGGTTCTCCATCACAGTTCTAGACCGTGTCTAGGCTTAGTTCTAGACTAGGTCAGGAAATAGTTGTGATACATTAGCAAAGCATTTTAAATCCCTACTACAGACCTCTCCTGAACAGCAGAGTATAGAATTTATGATTATTTAACCATGCAATCGTATTCTGCTCTCGATAGTATTTGGGGGTGGGGGGGGAGTGAGATATTTCAGAGGGAAACTAATACCAGTTCCCACCAAACTAAGGTTTTTTTGTTTGTTTCTTTAGATTTCTTCCAAACTGCCCCATCTTGCCTACTTTTGGAGCACCAAAAGCATGAAAAATATTTAGCAATATGCTGTAGGAAAAGTGCATAAAACCCTTTTTAAATACCTTGATTTTTTAAAAACCTTTTTATTAGTTTAATTAATAATTTAGTAGTTATGTTATATTGTTTTGCTAATACGGTTGTGCAAAACTATTTTTTCCCTGTTCAGAAGTTAAACGTAATGGGTTTTTTAAAAAAAAAATAAAGCAAAATGATTAATTTTCATAGCAGGAGTTGGGCTTTTATGCGATCGATAATTTCAATGTTAAAGTGTTCTTCTCTTAAAAGGAATGGGTGGGGAGAAGAAATCTGCAGGTCTCTAGGGCTTAAAATACTGTAGATACTCTTCTGGAAAAAAAGCCAAAGAGTTTCCATTTAGGGAACTTAAAATTAAAACATTTTTTTAAATGGGTGGTATTACCTCTTGAAACAGTGCTGGAAACATGTGATTAAGCAATTTTTTAAAAGAAAAGCTGTTATTACAGAGTAAGTTATTTATTTAGTGTGTGTGTGTGTGTGTGTGTGTGTGTGTGTGTGTGTGTGTGTGTGTTTTTCGTAGATTTTCACAGGTATAGGTATGCTGGTTTTACAATACAATACAATAGTAGAGTTGGAAGGGACCTTGGAGGTCTTCTAGTCCAACCCCCTGCCTAGGCAGGAAACCCTATACCGTTTCAGACAAATAGCTATCCAACATCTTCTTAAAGACTTCCAGTGTTGGGGCATTCACAACTTCTGGAGGCAAGTTTGTTGTATTCGGGTCTTTTCCTGTATAATTTCAGCATCTTAGCTTAATAATATACATTGTATGCATACATACATATATAATATGAACTATATATACGCATATAAAATATATATATAGTTGCAGTTTTATATGGCTATCAAGCAAGCTACTCAAAAAAAACCTAAAGTAACATAGGTAAATATTAAATGTTGATAATGATAGACAATAGATAATGATAGATGATAATGAAGAACAGATAATTTAATAGATAATAAAAGACTGATTGATGGATGATATATAGATAAAAATAGATGATTGATAATTTTTAATGATCAATGATAGAATCACTAGGGGTAAGATTGGGAGTTACTAAATCTGACAAATAAATAAAAATATATAGTGATAAACAAAATAATGATAAAAGTAAGAAATGAATGAGATTTATAAAGATGTATGATGGATGGGGTGGATGGGATGGATGGATGGATGGATAGATAGATACTGGTAGATGATAATATAGATAGATAGGTAGGTAGGTAGATAGATAGATAGATAGATATAGATAGATAGATAGATAGATAGATAGATAGATAGATAGATAGATAAATGATAGATGATAGATAGATAGATAGATAGATAGATAGATAGATAGATAGATAGATAGATTATAGATACATAGTGATAGATAGATAGATAGATAGATAGATAGATAGATGATAGATAGATAGATAGATAGATAGATAGATAGATAGATAGATAGATAGATAGATAGATGTTATTGCTAGATGATAGATTGAGTTACAATGGACTTATTTTTTTTATTTATCTAAGTTTAAAACTCCCCATGATTTACAAGCCACCATTGTTGGCTTTGCAGCCTGAACCCAGTTCTGGTTTCCTTGTCTAACCATAATTAATCAAAAAAAAAAAAAAAAACCATAGCTCAGAGAGATAGAAGCCCCTGGTTCAGGTACATGTAAAAATGGTGGAAAGAGCCACAAATCATCCTGGCTTAAGAGTTCAGAGGGAGAGATGTCAAGAGAACCCTGACCCTTTTTATCGATTTAAGGACAATTTGAGCTTTCTTGACAGCCTGTCTCCCCACTTCAGACCCTGTCAAGCTCTCCTCACAACGGGCTTATTTGAAATAATCCCAGTCCAGGTTTCTGTCTCGTGTCTCTGAGGGCTGAAAATAAAAATGGTCGAGGCAGGAGACCAGTTTTGCTTCCCCTTCTGAGAGGAAAGTGGTGGCCAAAAATATGGCTTTTTCAGGCTCGATGCCTCAGTGTGCATATTTTCCAATGAGACAAACCGAGACAGGAAGATCGTTTTCTTACAGTTTATCAGAATATTCAGACAAAAGGGATTCCTCATTCAAAGAGGGAACCCTGATCTCTAGCTTACATCCCCTTTTATAGTTAACATAACAAAGAAATCTGAAAGAGGGAAGTTGATTGGACAGAATAGTAGCATGCAGGTTTATTAAAATGAGGTCTGAAGGGGAATAAATTGTAAGGAAAAGAAAAGTTGTTTAAAGTTCACAAGAGATAAGCCAGACCCCCAATTTGTACTAACAAACTTTTCTTATCAGGAACTAGTCCTCCAGCTTGTTTATCATTTTAGGAATGTTAAAAGCTAATAATCCTTGAACATCACTTTAAAAGAAAAGAATATAAACCACATTAAAATACAAACTAACTATGTTAGTTAACAAATAACAACAGACATGTTATTTGCCCCTCAAAAGTCTACATCTGAAGTGATGAAGGAGGAAGACGAAGGAAGGGAAGGAGCCAAGATGGACGCCCGGGGGGGGGGTGGAAATGGCGGGAAAATGATGCTGCTGAGGGGAAAATGATGCGCAAATAGTTTTTCCACTCTTTTTCTTTATCTTTCTCAGTTGGGTGAGCCGCCCAGAGTCCAGAGGAGTTGGACGGCCAATAAATTTAAATAAATAATTGATGATGATGATGATGATGACGACAATAGGGGCCTCAAGGCAGGTTTAATTTGGTGGGATTGGTGTGGTGAGGAAGGAGAAGAAAGAAAAAGCGAGGAAGGACCCCTGTTTCCTCAGGCTCTGGGAGGAAGAAGCTGCTGAGGAGTAAAATGGTGGAAGAGGAGGAGGAAGAAGAAAAGAAAGAGGAAAAAGGAAGGAAGGAAAAAGAGAGGGAGAAGAAGAAAGAAAGAAAGAAAAAGAAAGAAAAAGAAAGAAAAAGAAAGAAAAAGAAAGAAAAAGAAAGAAAAAGAAAGAAAAAGAAAGAAAAAGAAAGAAAAAGAAAGAAATAAAGAAAGAGGAGGGAGGAAAGGAAGGAAAAAGAAAGATGGATGGATGGAAGGAAGGAAGGAAGGAAGGAAGGAAGGAAGGAAGGAAGGGGGAAAGAAAGAAAAAGGAATGGAAAGGAAAGGAAAAAGAAAGGAAGGCAAAGAGAAGGAAAGAAAGGGAAGGAGGGAGGGAGGAAAAAGAAAGTGAAAGAAGGAAGGAAAAAAGAAGGAAGGAAGAGGGGAAAGAGAAAAGAAGGGAAAGGAAAGGAAAAAGGAGGGAAGAGAGAGAAGGAAAGAAAAGAAAGAAAGGGAGGGAGAAAGAAAGAAAGAAAGAAGGAAGGAAGGAAGGAAGGAAGGAAGAGGTAGGAAAGGAAGGGAGAAAAGAAAGGAAAGGAGGGGAAAAAAGAAAGGGAAGGAAGGAAAAAAGAAGATAGGAGAAAGAGAGGAAGGAATGGAAGGGAAGGAAGGAAGGAAGGAAAAGAGCTGCAAAGGGAGAAAAACAATGGCATCAATGTTGGCCAAAGATGGCACCGTAATCTCAGCTTGTTTGCTCTGGGCCCCCCGAGAGGATTCACCAAAGAGGATGGTGGCGAAAGGGTCTCCAGAAGGGACCGTCCAGCAATATGGACGCTGAGCAAGACACCAACTGAAGGGAACTTTAGCCCACAAGAACACTTATTTGGGTTGGAATCCAGGCACCATGGTTTGCAAATCCTGGTTTATGCTTGACCAGCTGGGTGATGCCTTGTGATAAGCTGTGATGACATCATGGGTGTGATCATGTCAAAGCAGACTACAGAAAGGGTAGCATTTATGTCCTTATTTGCATAAGTGCTGGTGGCCAGTGATGTCATCATGCCAGGGATGACATCATTTTCTTCCTATAGGATTCAGCTCCTGTTCACTTTCCTCTTGGCTTCATTCATGTCATGTGACCAGTGATGTCACAACACAGGTGATATCATTTGGCCCATATACAATTCATGCAGTGTTAACCAAACAGGTAATCCTCAAATTACAATCTGGCTTTAGTGACCGTTCAATACAATACAATACAATACAAAGTTATAACGGCACTGAAAAAAGTGACTTCTGACCGTTTTCACACTTACAACTGTTGCAGCATTCCCATGCTCATGTCATTCATATTTATGATGGATTGCAGTGTCCCGGGGTCACGCGATCCCCTTTTGCAACCTTCTGCCAAGCAAAGTCAATGAGGGAGGCAGACTCACTTGCCAACTGCAGTGATTCACTTAGCAACCGGGGGGGGGGGGGGAGAACTGTTGTAAAATGGGGCAAAATTCACTCAACTGTCTTGCTTAGCAACCAACACAATGAATTCAGTTGTGGTCGTAAGTCGACAACAACCTTGTACTGAACATATTGCATATTTTTTCCTTGAGATGGAGCTCCAAATGCAGGCTGGGAGTTGTAGTTCTGAAATAAACATTCTTGAAGGAAGGATGTTTATTTCAGTGTTTCTCAGCCTTAGTAGCATGGGTTAAGTTGGGTGGATTGACTCCCAGAATTCCTCAGCACGCATACATTTGCCAAGGTGAAGTAATACTGATTTATTTGCAAATCTGATGAAGCATGCTAGATTCCTGTCTGTGCAATTTTGATTTTTTCTTCTTTGAGTTAGCCCTAAATACACACATTGTGCATCTATGGGAGGTTGGCTGTAAAACTAACTCTTCCTTCTTGGTTCATTTTACCTATTTTCTTTATGCATTTTGGACTAGAAACATCTCTTTCTCTCTTTTTTCTTTTTCTCTTTCTCTCTCTTCTCTCTCTTTCTTTCTTTCTCTCTTTTATTTCACTCTATCCCTCTCTCTTTTCTATCCTTTTCTTTTTCTTTCTATTTCTCTCTCTCTCACACACACACATAGTGTTCTCTTTCTTTCTCTCTTTTCTCTCTCTCTCTTTTCTTTTTTCTTTCTTCTCTCTCCCTCTCTCTCTCCCCCTCCCCCCTCTCTCTCCTGCTGCTTTTCATTCTCACCAACACCCTATAAAGGTTATTAAGGGAGAACCTGCCATTTTTCACATGGATCTTGCTGATTATGTCTATTACTCTCCTCATCGCCTTGTTATCCCGTCTTCTTGCAGTTAAAATGCAAAGGACGTTGCAGGAAATTTGAAACAATGGCTGCATTCAAGCAATTACGCCCAGCCCTGCATACGGAATTAATCCACTTTCTGGATTTGTGCCATCCAGAGAACATGAAACTAACCAAACAGGATTGGTTTGTGCAACTTGTAAGATTTAAAAAAGATAAACGTTAACCAAGCTTGCACATCTTATGCCTGCACAGCTGCTAAGGGGTGTTATATAGGCAAAGCTATTTACAAAAAAAAAAAACCCCAGATTCTCCCTGCAATTTTTATTTGCTAGTGAAGACTTCCAACCAGCCTTCTCCAAGCTTATCACTCCCAGCCACCAGCAGCTCCTCTCTGTTGGAAATTATGAGGAATTTACTTCCAAAAATATGTGGGAAGTGCCTGGCTGAGAAAAAAAAAAAAACCTGCTGTAATACAATTTTTCAGGAAGCCACAACCTCTGTGAGAATGACTGCATTTCAACCCTTGCCTTCTACAGCCAGTCCTCAATTTACAACCATTTAGTTTAGTGACCGTTTAAAGTTACAAGAGCACTGGGGGGGAAAAACCTGACTCATCACCGATTTTCATACTTTAGGACCATTGCAGCATCCCCAGGGTCAGGGGATGAAAGTTCACTGAACAGCTGCGGAAAGAAAGGTCGTAAAATGGGGCAAAACTCACTGTTTCGCTTAGCAATAGAAATGTTAGGCTCAATTACGGTGGCAAGTCGAAGACTATTTGCAATCCACATTTTGGGAGCCGGCTCAGAAAAACAACCCCTGTGTATTAAAAATCTGCATTTTAGGATTTAACGTTGAAGGAATGCATCTACTTAGACAACTTATATTTCAAATATCACTTTCCAAATTGTGTTTCTTTATCCCTTTCAAACTACAAAACTAAAGGGACCAAAATGCACGTCAAACAGACCAGAACTGAATTCCTATTGTCTATCTTTCAGACTAGGGATGAAGGGAAAAAAATCCACATTGAAAAAGGATTGTTGGTAACTTAAAACTGGGTCATTTTCTTAATTAATGAGGACTTAATTGTCTACAGTAACTCGTAGCCGACTTCAAGCCTTTAGGAAACCAGTGGATTTGGCTACCCATGTGAGAATTAAATCTCCTTTGGATGCAACCAACCTGTTTTAAGAAGGAATAGAAGTTTCCATGGTTTTAATCTGTGTCCAGACAAAACTGCTGAGCTTTGAAAGAAATAAGAAATGGGGATAACTTGCCCAGCTAAAATAATCTCAGCCTTTTGGAAAGGGAGATTTAGAGACAAAAGTGGAATAAGGTTGTTATTTTTATAGCACCAGTCAATATCTCTGTTAGTATAAAATGTGGTATTCAGTGGCAGGATTCAATTTTTTTTCCTATCGGTTCTGTGGCTTGGTGGCCGTGGCTAGGTTGCCATGTGACTGGGTGGCCGTGGCCAATTTAGCAGTCTATTAAACAATACACAGCAGCCTCTTTTCTATTCTTCTTTTTAATACTCCATGATGTTTTTGCTCTAGGTTTTTTTTTTTACTATGGGAGAGAGGTTGGCAATGCCTGGGGATTTCTGGAAATTTCCCCTCTGTGTTAGGGGCACCAAAATAACCAAGATGATATAAGGTCGCCTGCTGGAGCAGGGGGGTGGACTAAATGACCTCTGAGGTCCCTTCCAGCCCCTGGATTGCTGTGCTGTTTCAAAGCATCCTCTGAAGCTGTGTCTAGTGCCAGGGTTTGTGGTCCTTCCTTCCTCTCCTTTTTCTCTCCCTCCCTCCCTCTATCCATCCATATCTCATTCACTTTCCTTTCCCTCTTTCTCCCTTCCCTCCTTCCCCCTCTCTCCCCCCCTCTCTCTCTTTCTTTCTAATCCTTTCAATCTACAGATAGTTCTCAACTTCTAGTAGTCTATTTAATGACCGTGCAAAGTTACAACGGGACTGAAAAAAAAGTGACATAGGACTGTTTTTCACACTTACAACCGTTGCAGTGATCAAAATTTGGACGCTGGTCAACCGACTTGTATTTATGACGTGATCCCCTTTTGCGACCTTCTGCCAAGCAAAGTCAATGGGGAAGCCGGATTCACGTAACAACCCTACCAACTTAACAACTGCAGGGCTTCACTTAACAACAGTGTCAAGAAAGGTCTTAAAAGGAGGCAAAATTCACTTAACAACTGTCTCGCTTAGCAACAGAAATTTTGGGTTCAAATTGTGCTTGTTAAGTCGAGGACTACCTGTAATTTCCACCAGAGCTGCGTTATGCCAGTTGTTCACTGTTGCTCTGATTCTGGGAATTTGTTAATTAACAACCTTGAGAAATCAGATCAAAGGTAAATAGCAACAGTACCTTAGCATCAAATACAGCTCACCTGTTTAAATAATGATTGAGCAGGTTTTCCACAATTTTTTTTAAAAGAGAGGGAAGGTAATTGAAATAAACGTATATAGAATATTCTATTCTGTAGAATAATATTCTATACTATTCTATCCTATCCTATTTTATCCTATTCTATCCTATTCTATTCTTATTGATATTTTTATCCTATCCTATCCTATCCTATTCTTATTGATATTTCTATCCTATCCTATTCTATTATTTATATTTCTATCCTATCCTATTCTATTCTTATTTATATTCTATTCTATTCTATTCTTAATTCTATTCCATTCTATTCTTATTTATATTTCTATTCTATCCTATCCCGTTCTGTCTTGTCCTGTCCTATCCTTCTAGTCTTCTTTCTATTCTATTCTATTCTATTCTATTCTATTCTATTCTGTTGTGTTCTATTTGTATTGATATTTCTATCCTATCCTATCCTATCCTATCCTATCCTATCCTATCCTATCCTATCGATATTTCTATTCTATTCTTTCTTGTCCTGTCCTGTCCTGTCCTAGCCTATCCTATTCTTATTTCTATTCTATTCCATTCTATTCTAATTGATATTTCTATCCTATCCTATTCTTATTTCTATTCTATTGATATTTCTATTCTATTCCTATTCTCATTCTATTCTATTCTTATTGATATTTCTATCCTATTCTATCCTATTCTTATTTCTATTCTATTGATATTTCTATTCCTATTCTATTCTTATTGATATTTCTATCCTATCCTATTCTATTCTTATTAATATTCTATTCTTATTTATATTCTATTCTATTCTATTCTTAATTCTATTCTTATTTATATTTCTATTCTATCCTATCCCATTCTGTCCTGTCCTGTCCTATCCTTCTAGTCTTATTTCTATTCTATTCTATTCTGTTCTATTTTTATTGATATTTCTATCCTATCCTATCCTATCCTATCCTATTGATATTTCTTTCTTGTCCTGTCCTGTCCTATCCTATCCTATTCTTATTTCTATTCTATTCTATTCCATTCTATTCTATTGATATTTCTATTCTATTCCTATTCTTATTCTATTCTATTCTTATTGATATTTCTATCTTATCCTATCCTATTCTTATTTCTATTCTATTGATATTTCTATTCTATTCTTATTCTATTCTTATTGATATTTCTATCTTATCCTATCCTATTCTTATTTCTATTCTATTGATATTTCTATTCTATTCTATTCTTATTCTATTCTATTCTTATTGATATTTATATCCTATCCTATTTCTATTCTATTGATATTTCTATTCTATTCTATTCTTATTCTATTCTATTCTTATTGATATTTATATCCTATCCTATTCTTATTTCTATTCTATTGATATTTCTATTCCTATTCTATTCTTATTCTATTCTATTCTTATTGATATTTATATCCTATCCTATTCTTATTTCTATTCTATTGATATTTCTAGTCTATTCCTATTCTTATTGATATTTCTATTCTATCCTATCCTATCCTTTTCTCTATCTCGTGTAATTGGCAGGTTCAACGTATTTTTGCTCCCATCACTCATTGTTCGGTTTACATACAATTAATCTCCGGGTTGTAAAAAACAATCTAAGGTTTAGATCTGGTTATGCCTTGAATGGTGTGAGAGCATTGCAAGCTCTGAGCTAGATTTTTCAATTCTATAAGACTTAAAATCTTTTACAACTTGCAATGCTTTGCATTCCCGAAAGAAAGCCATAGCAATCTACAGTTATTCCTCGAGTTACAACCAAAAATTGCGCCCAAAATTTCTGGCGTTAAGTGAGTTTCGCCCCATTTTACAACCTTTCTTGCCATAGCTGTTAAGTGAATCATTGCAGCAGGTAAGTTAGTAACATGGTTGCTAAGTGAATCTGGCTCTCCCTTTGCTTGTTGGAAGGTCGCAAAAGGGGATCACACGATCCCAGGACACGGCAACCGTCATAAACATGAGTCAGTTGCCAAGGGACCGAATTTTGATCACGTGAAACAGTCATAAATGTGAAAAACAGTCATAATTCACTTTTTTCAATGCCTTTGTAACTTTGAACAGTTACTAAATGAACTGTTGTAAGTTGAGGACTATCTGTACTTGTACAATGTGTCTAAAACCCCCACAATATAGTGATATTTGAAGCGGTCAAGCTCAACTGGAGGGATTTTTTAATTTGATAAAGTAGATTCCTAGGGAACAATTCCTTAGCTCAGCTCTTTCATTTTATGCCTTCAATGCCACAGACAGTATGTTAATTTTTTTTTAAAGTCGTCACTCCGTACTGCAGAAAGCAAAATTTTCAAATATTCACTCTTCTACTGCCACTGAAAAATATGCAAGTTATTTGTGTGCTCTCCGGGCAATTGGGAAAAACAAAGGAAGAATTGTTCCCCCACTCCTTTTTGCTGACATGTGTTTCTCTTGTCCTCTGTGCTAGAGGGCACAGAAATCAAAAGAGTCTCTCTCTCTCTCTCTCTCTCTCTCACACACACACACACACACCTATCTTTCTCATTGGTGACACATTCTCATTATTAGTGCTGGCAACGTATTTTTCTAGACCTCTAGACCCAATCAGCTCTCTCATGATTGGGCAAAGTCAAATTGCAAAGTGAGAGAAAGCTGTTTCTTGCTCATTTTAATTATCATAGGTGGTACATAGATGTGTGTATATGAGAGAGAGATATGGTAGAGGATAGGAAGGCATACAGACAAATAGATATGGATAGATATATGAGTAATAGATAAGGAGAGAGAAAGACAGACAGACAGACAGACAGACAGACAGACAGACAGACAATAGATCGACAGAGATAGATAGATGATGATAGATAGATAGATAGATAGATAGATAGATAGATAGATCATGATCAGTGATAGACAGACAGAGACAGATAGAGCTGATAGATAGGTGATAGATAATGATAGATAGATAGATAGATAGATAGATAGATAGATAGATAGATAGATAGATAGATAGATAGATATAGATAATTATGAGGGGAGATAGATAGATAGATAGATAGATAGATAGATAGATAGATAGACAGACGATAGATAAATGAGAGGGGAGATAGATAGATAGATAGATAGATCATGATCAGTGATAGACAGACAGAGACAGATAGAGCTGATAGATAGGTGATAGATAATGATAGATAGATAGATAGATAGATAGATAGATAGATAGATAGATAGATAGATAGACAGACGATAGATAAATGAGAGGGGAGATAGATAGATAGATAGATAGATAGATAGATAGATAGACGATAGATAAATGAGAGGGGAGATAGATAGATAGATAGATAGATAGATAGATAGATAGATAGACGATAGATAAATGAGAGGGGAGATAGATAGATAGATAGATAGATAGATAGATAGATGATAGATAGATGATAGATAGATAGATAGATAGATAGATGATAGATAGATAGATAAGATAGATAGATAGATAGATAGATAGATAGATGATAGATAGATAGATAAGATAGATAGATAGATGATAGATAGATAGATAAGATAGATAGATAGATAGATGATAGATAGATAGATAGATAGATAGATAGATAGATAGATAGATAGATAGATGATAGATAGATAGATAGATGATAGATAGATAGATAGATAGATAGATAGATAGATAAGATAGATAGATAGATAAAGATAATTATGAGGGGGAGATAGATAGGTAGGTAGGTAGGTAGGTAGGTAGGTAGGTAGGTAGGTAGGTAGATGATAGATAAATGAGAGGGGGGATAGATAGATAGATAGATAGATAGATAGATAGATAGATAGATAGATAGATAGATAGATAGATAGATAGAATAGATAGATGTTAAGCAAGGTGCTTGTTCAATGACTCCTGCCTCATTGTATGATATTTTTGCCATGGTTGCTAAGTAAATGACTGCAGTCTTAAAAAACAAACCCCAGGGTCATTAAGTGAATCCGACTTGCCTGTTTGCCTTTCCTTGTCAGAAGCTGACGGGATGCCCCAAACATTATAAAATACATGCCCGTGTTATCTAGCACCCAAATTTTGATCCCGTGATCGCAAGGTTGCTGCAAAAACTGCGCTGAGTCACTTAACAACCATGGCCAAAAAAAAATATGGATCTTTAAATCTAATGTGATTTACTTAACAACCTCCTTGTTTAGCCTTGGACATCCTGGTCGTAAGTCAAGGACTGCTTCTATTTTTCTTTAAAACCCCGCAGCCTTCTCCATCTCTCCTGATATTATTCACCCCGATGAATTTGAAAATAAAATTATTTGCACCGGTCAATTTGAAAAGAAAATTATTTGCACCGGTCAATTTGAAAATAAAATCTGGTGCATTGTCTTAGAGTCTAAAGAGGGGGTAAAAAATACAAACACACCTCCTGTTGCTTCTCTCCAAGTTTGTTTCAAGACGTAACTCTCCAAATATAGCAAGAGGGAGTGGCATCAAAACTCTAAAACTGGAAAGACTTGCCGGAAAAAAGAGGTTTAGTTCTTCACTTCCCCGGCCCATCCAGACAGGCCAAAGTCCTCTAAGCCGTTCAAACTTTTATTTTCTCGGAATAATTTCCTGCCCGAGCTTTCTGAGTTTGGTGGCAGCCGACCAGCAGAATGAATCCTGGCCAAATTCTGCAAGAGGCCCCTGTCAGAAAAATTGCCATCTTTGGCGGGACTCATGGCAACGAGCTGTCGGGGGTGTTTTTGGTCAAATCCTGGCAAGAAAACGGAGCGGAGATCGAAAGACAGGGGTTGCAGGTACGGCCTTTCCTGGCTAACCCACGGGCGGTGGAAAAATGCTGCCGGTATATAGACTGTGACCTGAACCGGGTGTTTGATTCCGAAAATCTTGGGTAAGCTTAAACCACGACGGGTTGTGTGAACGCATGCGTGCTCAACACTAGAACATTGGACTGAGTTTAGATAGCTTGGGGGTATCTTTATTCACGTACGATTAATGGGATAGATATTATTTATGTGCCTGGTGGCTCAGGGGCTAAGACGGTGAGCTTCTCGATCAGAAAGATCGGCAGTTCAGCGGTTCGAATCCCTAGTGCCGCATAACGGAGTGAGCTCCCATGACTTGTCCCAGCTTCTGCCAACCTAGCAGTTTGAAAACACGTGAAAAATGCAAGTAGAAAAATAGGAACCACCTTTGGTGGGAAGGGAAGAGGATTCCGTGCGCCTTCAGTTTTGAGTCATGCCGGCCACATGACCATGGAGACGTCTTCGGATAGCGCTGGCTCTTCAGCTTTGAAACGGAGATGAGCACCGCCCCCTAGAGTCGGGAACGACTAACACATACGTGCGAGGGGAGCCTTTAGCTTTACCTATCATTTATGCATTTAAAATGTTTATACAGGTGGTCCTCGACTTACGACCACAACGGAGGCCAACATTTCCCTCGCTAAGTGAGGCAGTGGGTGAGAGAGTTTTGCCCCATTTTGCAAACCTTTCCTGCCACCGTTGTTAAGTGAATCACTATCGAATCCCGGGGAAATCAGGAGATTCAGGCAGTTCACAGGAGCCCAGGTAGTCCTTGAGTTGCGAGACAATTGAGCCCAAAATTTAGGTCGCTAAGGGAAACATTTGCTTGCCCCATTTCATATACATAATTTTGTATTTATTGATTGATATTTTGTCACGTTCATGTAAGTGCATATTGGAAATGGTGGTGACCCTTTGGGAGCTATATGCAATGAAATTTCATTTTAATGTCACATTCAAAGTCACAATAAAGTTATTATTCTAATCTATTTCTGTTCTATTTTACCATTTTTCTTGCCAGAGTTGTTAAGTGAATCATTGCATTCGTTAGATGAGTCATACAGTTGTTAAGTGAATCTGGATTCCATGGACTTGGCTTTTCAGAAGGTCGCAAAAGGGGATCGCATAACCCCGAGACGTTGCGATGGTCATAAATATGAATCACTTCCCAAGCATCCAAATGTACCCATGCGTGACCATGCGGGAAGAGTCCTGAGTGTAGAAAACGGTCATAAGTCACTTTTTTCAATGCCACTGCAAATTTGAACGGTTGCTAAACGAACCGTTGTAACTCAAGGACTACCTGTTTATGAGGAACCCTTCTAGGCAGACAAATTAATCCTTAATTTTATTTCAGCATTCTCACTCCATTTGAATAGATACCGGCCCTGCTAATGCTTGGTGAAAACATAACAGATACAACAGTACAGAATGACAGACATGGAAGGGACCTTGGAGGTCTTCTAGTCCAGCCCGCTGGTCAAGCAGAGAACCCAATACATTTCCAGACAAATATTGTCCAACCTTTTCTTAAAAACACCCAGTGCTGGAGCACTTACAACTTCTGGAGGCAACACTGATTAATTATCTTGTCGAGAAATCTCTCCTTACTTCCAGATGGCTTCTCTCCTTGATTAGTTTCCATCCATTTGCTTCTTGTCCTGCCTTCTGGGACTTTGGAGAATAGCTTGAACCATGAGTCACTTTTCTAATAAATATGTACCGTATTTTTCAGAGTATAAGATGCTCCGAAGTATAAGACACTTTTAGGGAGGAAAACAAGGGAAGAAAATCTGTTTCAGCCTCCCAGCAATTTGCCTCCTTGCAACAAACAGCAAACAGCACAGACAATATACAACGTTTGCAGTGTTACATTTCAGACTATACTTGTACAGATGCTGTTAAAATTGATGTGCTTTCTGGAACTATGATTATTCTCTTCTATTTAAAAGGAGATACAATAGCACTGGGCCTCTTCAGATCAAGCATTTATTTTAAAAAGCTGCTTCATTTTCTTAAGCCGTCTAGAACAATAATAAAGCAGTCTTTAAAAAATAAGTCTAATCATTTGAACATTCTATAGGCATTTATAGTTATTGACTTACCTCCTTGCAGCAAACAGCCTGTTTCAGTTTAGCCTGATTAGAAGCCTCCCAGCAATTTGCCTCCTTGCAGCAAACAGCAAGTTTCACTTTCAGTTTCAGCTTAAGGGAGCCTCCCGATCATCAGCTGTTTCAGGCTGCAGGGATTGCTATCCGCAAGCCCCATTTTCCCCGTTTGCTGCAAGGAGGTAAATTGCTGGGAGGCGGAGGCCAAAGGGTGGGGTACGGTGGGTGGGTGGAGCTCTATTCAGTGTATAAGATGCTCCCAATTTTTCACCCTCTTTTAGGGGGGGGGAGGTGCGTCTTATACTCTGAAAAATACGGTACACCTTTAAAGGTTCACTGGCTCTGCCATCTTTTATGCCATGAGGATCAATAAAATTTGGGAATCCAAGGGACACTTCTTTAACACCCTCTTCAGCCTCACCGATGTTGCAAGCACAGAGGAGCTGGTGGGGAAAGCAATTTGGAGCTTCTATATTGAAAAAAGTCAGAATCCTCAGTGGGGGGGAGGGGAAATCTTGTTTTTACAGCTTTTGAAAACGCTTTCCTTGGCTCGCAGCCTTTTAGCTAAATACCAGGAACGGGGCAGCCAATTCCACTCCGCTAATGATTATTTGGGCACAGCAGGCAGGCCAAGAGGCATGTTAGATAACGTTTGGGGGGAAAAAATGGATAAATTTGTAAAAACCGCTTGCTAGGTGCATTTGATGGCCCTAAAATAAGATCTTGTATCAAAAGCAATCCATTTCACTCATTCTACCCCGGAGTACGTTGAGCTGTTGTGGAAATCTGTACAACGCAGAATATATTTGAGTGGTTGAAGCAACCAGATTTTAGTCCCAAAGGCGCAGCTGGATTTCCTGGTTTTCCTTTGAAGACGTTTCGCTTTCCATCCAAGAAGCTTCTTCCGCTCTGACCGGATAGTGGAGAATGGAAGGGATTGATACTCCTTACAGACAGCTGGTCATTTGCATCCTTTTTGGAGGGTCATTGAGGCCACTTGGAGGTTTATCTATGACCTCAGTTGTCCCAAAGGTGTTTTTTCAAGAGGCAACTGGACTTCCTGGTTTTTTTCTTTCGAAGACGTTTCACTTCTCATCCAAGAAGCTCCTTCAGCTCTGACTGGATGGTGTGGAACGGAAGGATTTATAGTCCTTGCAGACAGCTGGTCATTTGCACCTTTTTAGAAGGTCGTTGAGGCCACTTGGAGTCCCAAAGGTGCTTTTTCAAGAGGCAACAGAACTTTCTGGTTTTTTTCTTTTGAAGATGTTTCCCTTCTTATTTGTTGGAAGAAATGTCCTTCTGGGTTCACTTCCAAGTGGGGAAAAAGACACTGGAGACATGGAGGCTGCTTGGAAAGATGGTTTAATGGTGGACAGGATCACATGGCTTGAGCTCCTGAACGGAAAAGGGGGATCAGATGCTTCCAGATGTTGGGTGAAGAAGAAAAGAGAGAGCGAAATGCTGAATGTCCCTGGTTTTATGCCCTCTCTGGCCTTTGATCTTGATCTTGCATTCTGATTGGTTGTCAGACTCCCATGGGGCCATGCAAGGGCAGCACTCTAGGCTGTGTTTTGAGTCCAAGTTTGGTTGAGCATTGCTTTTCCCCAGGTGCCCTGTGGTGAGATGGGTAAAGGGCTAATACTACCGTGCCTTAATCCCATCACCCTGGAACTGGGGGGGATCTATGTTATGTAGAATAGACTCCCTCAGGCCTTTTAATGGCCTATTGACAAAGATGGGGGCTATTAAGAGTGAGTCTGTTTCCTTAGAAACATGTTTCTCCATCTTCTGATCCAGGGGAATATAATATTCCGCCTTTTCAATATTTCCCAGGATATTTCATTTTTTCTAGGAGAGGGGTGGGTTTTAACTTCCTAGACATCCAAGAAACATCTTCAGCTCTGACTGGATGGTGGGGAATGGATAAGCCAGAGAAACCTCCAAGTGGCCTCAACGACCCTCTAAAAAGATGCAAATGACCAGCTGTCTGCAAGGAGTATAAATCCTTCCCTTCCCCACCATCCGGTCAGAGCTGAAGAAGCTTCTTGGATGAGAAGGGAAACGTCTTCAAAGAAAAAACAAGAAAATCCTGTTGCTTCCAGAATAAGCACCTTTGGGACAACCATGATCTACAATACAATAGCAGAGTTGGAAGGGACCTTGGAGGTCTTCTAGTCCAACCCTCTGCCTTGGCAGGAAACCCTATACCGTTCCAGACAAATGGCTATCCAACATCTTTAAGACTTCCAGTGTTGGAGCATTCACAACTTCTGGCCACATAAATCCTGGGCACAATTGTAGTCGTAACTACTCAAATCACATTATCTCCCAGATTTGCAATCTTCCCAACTGACGTCCAACAAGCGAAATCAATGGGTTATCCGGATTCACTTAACGACCGTGTGATTCAGTGAACAACTGCAGCGATTCACTTAAGGCAAAAAAAAAGGTCGTAATGTCAGACGTGATTCACTTAACAGCTGCCTTGTTTGGGGGGGGGGAAATTCTGGACTAGAAGACCCCTACGGTCCCTTCCAACTCTGTTGTTCTGTTAAATTCAGTGAAGGAATGAGAAAGGTATTGGCAGAAGCTACTCTTCCAATAAAAATAGTTTTCTAGACCTTAGTTTGGAAGAGAAGTTGGTGGGATTTCCTTTCTTCCTACCCCCCCTAACAGCTGCTCAGTGGAATTTCTTGATGATGACACGTAGTGATGGTTTTTCTTAAGTCCTTCCACAACCAGAAGGCCTGCTGTAGCCTGCTGTAACCCAAGAAACTTTAAAATCAATTCGTTTTGCCCAATTCCTTCCCTTGCTATTGTTGCTCGGTTTTCCCCTGTCCCATTTCAGCTTCCAGCAGCTGCTTTTCATTTCAAAATGCTCATCAAAAGGAGAAGGAGGGGGAGATATATATCCCTCTCTCCCCCCTCTCCTTTTGAGAGATTATAACTGGAGAAAACAATTTATGATGTAACAACAGAACAAGGGAAGGGAAGGAAAGGGAAAGGATAGGAAAAGAAAGGAGGGGGAAGGGGAGGGGAGGGAAGAACAGGAAGAAAAGAGGAAGGGAAGGAAGGGAAGGGAAAGAAAGGAAAGAAAAAAGAGGAAGGGAAGGAAGAGAAGGAAAAGAAAGGAAAAGAAAGGAAGAAAAGAGGAAGGGAAGGAAGGAAGGGAAGGGAAAGAGTAGGAAAGGAAAAGAAAGGAAAGGAAGAAAAGAGGAAGGAAAGGAAGAGAAGGGAAGGGAAGGGAGGGAAGGAAAAGAAAGGAAAGAAAGAAAAGAGGAAGGAAGGGAAGGAAGAAAAGAGGAAGGAAAGGAAAAGATGAAGGGAAGGGAAAGGATAGGAAAGGAGGGGGAAGGATAGGAAGAAAAGAGGAAGGAAAGGAAAAGATGAAGGGAAGGGAAAGGATAGGAAAGGAGGGGGAAGGATAGGAAGAAAAGAGGAAAGGAAGGGAAGGAAGAAAAGAGAAAGGAAAGGAAAAGAGGAAGGAAAGGGAAAGGATAGGAAAGGAGGGGAAAGGAAAGGAGACAAAGGGAAGAAAAGAGGAAGGGAAGGGAAGGGAAGGAAAGGAGAGGAAAGGAAGAAAAGAGGAAGGGAAGGGAAGGGAAGGGAAGAGAAGGTGTTCTGTCCTCACTACAAGTTAGTCTATGTGCAGCTCGACATGCATCTAAGCCCACCTATCCTCCAACAAAACAGACCGTGTGCAGAGATCTGAATGCTTCATTGAAAGAACAGGAGATGGTGAAACGGGGGAAAACAGGAATACATACAATGAGAACCAAATACAAGATAGGTAGTATTGCTGAACATAACAATTAATAAATACAAGTAATTTGAATCTTAACAGCTATGCTCTGTGTGTGCCTGGGATGTGGTTTTGTCCTTGAGCGACCATGTGCCGCAGATTAAGATGGATTCTTGTTTGTGCTTCTGCCTTCTCCAAATCCCAACACAAATGGAGTCTGGCTTCCTAGCGTCCACTTGTTTGAGAGTGCAGACTGATGGGTAAAATGAGTTGGGTCAGCTTCAAACAATACACTTGGCGTTTGTCTCTCCGGCCACTAGATGGGGCTAGAGAGCAGCAACAGTATATAAAGATCGTAGGCTGGGGCATATTTGTCCTTCCAGCCACTAGATGGGGCTAGAGAGCAGCAACAGTATATAAAGATCGTAGGCTGGGGCATATTTGTCCTTCCAGCCACTAGATGGGGCTAGAGAGCAGCAACAGTATATAAAGATCGTAGGCTGGGGCATATTTGTCCTTCCAGCCACTAGATGGGGCTAGAGAGCAGCAACAGTATATAAAGATTGTAGGCTTGGGCATATTTGTCCTACCAGCCACTAGATGGGGCTAGAGAGCAGCAACAGTATATAAAGATCATAGGCTGGGGCATATTTGTCCTTCCAGCCACTAGATGGGGCTAGAGAGCAGCAACAGTATATAAAGATTGTAGGCTTGGGCATATTTGTCCTTCCAGCCACTAGATGGGGCTAGAGAGAAACAACAGTATATAAAAGTTTTATGCTGGGGCACGACTGAAGTGTTAGAGTTAGAGTTAGAAACACAGCATTTACCACTCGTGAAAAACACCTATTGGGATGAAAAAAAGTTATAAAATTGGGTCTATATTTTGGGTGTCTCAAGTTATGGCCGTCATGAGTTACAACACAAATTTCAGTCTCTGTTATGGCAGGAGGTCTAGGCCTGTGATGTCTATGGCACGCGTGCCACAGATGGCACACAGTGACATTTCTGAGGGCATGTGAGGCTTTGCCCTGTCAGCTGATTCTTGACCTTGATTTTCGGCCATTTTTCGCCTTCCGGAGGGAGAAAAACGGCCTAACAGGTAACCCAGAACTCCATTCTCGTACTTTTGGTTGGCGTGATGGGCCATTTTTCACCCTCCCCAGGCTCCTAGACAGCCTCTAAAGCCTGGGGGGGGGGGAGGCGGGAAACGAACCTACCAGGCCCACTGGAAGTCAGAAAATGTGCTGTTTCCAGCCTCCGGAGGTCCTCGGTGGGGCGGGGGGAGGCCGTTTTCGCCCTCCCCAGGCTCCAAGAAAGCCGTGCACGCATGCATGGGGCAGCAGGGGGCAGCAGGGGGCGGGGGGCATGTGCACATGCACAGGGGGCACGCACGGGGGGGCATTAAATTATAGGGGTGCACATTATTGCATGCGCGGATTGTGCACATTAGTGCGGGTGTGTGTGCTTTTGGCAGCCGAGGCGGAAAAGGTTTGCCATCACTGGTCTAGGGCTACTTCAGTGGTGGGTTTCAAATTTTTTTAGAACCTCTTCTGTAGGTGTGGCCTGTTTTGTGGGAGTGGCTTGCTGGCCATGTGACTGGGGTGGGAGTGGCTTGCCAGCCATGTGACCGAGTGGGAGTGGCTTGTTGGTCATGTGACCAGGTGGGAGTGGCTTGGTGGTCATGTGGCCTGGTGGGCGTGGCCAACTTGGAAAATGTGGTGAAACTCACTTAACAACGCTGTTGTTTAGCAACCAAAATTGTGGGCTCAATTGTGGTCATAAGTTCCCCTCCTTCCTTCTCTTTGAGAAGAGCTCTGTTTTCAGGCTGCTTGTGAAGGAGGAGGAAGGGGGCAGAGGGAAGCTTTTCAGGAGCCCAGAGCAGCGCTGAAGCCAGAGGAGGGAGCGTTACGGTACTGGGCCTCCAGAAGAACGGGTACTAGGAAGCACGCTAAATTTCACCAACCGGTACGCCCATACCGGTGCGTACTGGCTGAAACCCACCCCTGGGCTACCTATAGAGTCTGTACCAAACACAGATTTGCATCCCGATCCAGCTAAGTAATATTTCTTTGCATTTTTCTGTCCCACAGCAAGGACCTCAAGGACAACGTCCCCTATGAGGTCAGACGGGCCCAAGAAATCAATGGCTTCTTTGGTCCAAAGGGCCAGCCTGCCGCTTACGACCTGATCTTTGACCTTCACAACACAACTGCTAACATGGGTGGGACGCTCATCCTGGAAAGCTCCAGCGATTGCTTTGCCATTCAGATGTGCCATTATATACAGGTATTTTTTTTTAAATGGAGGTGTCAACTCCCTGCGTTGTCACGAGGGACAAGGAGGGGGTAGTGCATTCCGCGCATACTGTCGGCTGGTGTCAGATATCAGATTACTGCAGCTGGCTTGGGAAGAGTGCATCTTACAGGGGAATGTGATTTATGACACAGACTGAGGGGAGGGAAGCAACAGGGGTAAAGTTCAGAAGAAAATCAAACAAAGCACAGGCTTAACTGCAAACAAATCTTGCCTAATGAAGCTCCTAATAAATCACTGGTTTTTGTATTAAAACATTGGCTCGATTATAATGAATCAATTAGGGCATCTTTAGGAAATTTGACAGGAGGAATGTACAGGTAGTCCTCAACTTACGACCACAACAGAGCCCAAAATTTATCTTGTTCAGTGAGAAATTTGTGAAGTGAGTTTTGCCCCATTTTACAACTTTTCTTTCCATATTTCTTAAGTGAATCATCATCTTTTAACGGCCTCATAATCCCTTCCAGGGTAAAGTCTGAGCAACTGAATGGAGCTAGCAGAGTGTTTAATGGCCGGATGCCCTTCCTGTCGCCAATGCGGAATTTTGTTCAGCAGATATATTCTCATTGTGCCCAGAGAGAGAAATATCTGCCTCTACCTAGGATTGAACTCACAGCCTCTTGATTGTGAGGCAAGAGCTACCCCTGTAGGCCACCACGCCACTCTCCTTGTTAGGTGAATCACTGCTTCAATTAGCAACATGGTTATTTAAGTGAATTTGTCTTCCCCGTTGACTTTGCTGGTCAGAAGGTCGCAAAAGTGGATCATGTGACTCCAGGACACTGTAACCATCATAAATACAGATAGTCCTCGACTTACAGCAGTTCATTTAGTGACGGTTCAAACTTACAACAGCACTGAAAAAAGCGACTTTTAACCCCTTTTCACACTGATGACCGTTGCAGTCTCCCCATGGTCACGTGATCAAAATCCAGACACTTGGCAACTGACTCGTACTTATGACGGTTGCAGTGTCCTGGGGTCCCGTGATCCCCTTTTGCGACCTTCTGACAAGCCAAGTCAATGGGGAAGCCAGATTCACTTAATAACGGTGTTATTCACTTAATGACGGCAGTAATTTACTTAACAACTCTGTCAAGAAAAGTCGTAAAAACAAATTCCTCGCTTAGCAACATCAATGTTGGGCTCCATTGTGGTCGTAAGTCGAGGACTATCTGTCTGAGCCAGTTGCCAACCCTCTGAATCTTGACTGTCTGACCCCCGAGGATGCTACAACGGCCGCAACTGTGGAAAAACGGTCAACCCTAATTTTTTTTCAGGGCTATGGTCACTTGGAAGGGTCACTCAATGGACTGTCGTTACTCAAGGACTACCTGTACCAACACTGATATTGGGGTACAAAGACCGCGGATCAAAGAGTGAATCAACCTGGAATTAAGGAGAAGCTTCCCAACAGTGAGGACAATTAACCAGTGGAACAGCTGGCCACCAGAAGTTGTCACATCTGAAATAGTATACGTCCATGATAGAGAACCGATGGCACCCGGGAGGGGTGCATGTGCAGGGGGCGCTTGCATTGCATTTGGGGGCTTCGCGCATGTGCGCCCCACCCCATGCCCCGTTTTGGTCCTGGAAGGCCTCCTGCATCAACCTGGGAGGAAAAAATAGGCGAGAAGGGCAGAGTGCATGCGCGGGGGCCATGACTGGTATAGGTTCTCCTCAGGGATGGGTTTCAAAATTTGCCTTGTTTGGTGGGCGTGATTTGTTGGTCATGTGATGGTGGGCATGGCTTGTTGGTCATGTGACTGGGTGGGCATAGCTGGTTGGTCATGTGACTGGGTGGGCATGGCCAACTTGACGTCACTCACCAGGAGATGTCCTGGATTGGGTACAATGTGCTGAAGCTCACTTCACAACACTCTTGCTTAGCGACCAAAATTTTGGGCTCAATTGTAGTCATACGTCAAAGACTATCTCTGCCTTCCTCCGCATGGCAGTCTTGTCCTAGTAAACTCCTTCTCCTTTCTGGCAATTTTCCTCTCTGTTAGAGGCACCAAGATAATCCAGACGATGTGAGGTTCTCCTGCTTGAGCAGGGGGCTGGGCTAGAGGACCTCCAAGGCCCCCTGCAGATTCTATTCTATTCTAACTTGTACGAGGACGGCTTTTTTATTCTGACAAATAGGACCTTGTTGGAAAACGTGCAAGGAAGGCGCGTCCTCTGTATTAGATCACAACAGCGAAGCCCCCCAGCAATTAACTTCGCGGCGTGCCGGAAATTAATGAAGGCAGTTGTCGCGCTAATTCATCAACCGGAGAAAATTACAGCTTGCCACGTTGTCCGTTTTAAACGACCGCTTGAATGTTGCAAACGAGTTGAGCAAAAGTCAGACAGCCCATTATTTTTCAGCTGTGTGTGTGTGTTTGTGTGTGTGTCAAAAAATCTTCGACAACCCACCTCTCCAGCCTGTGCGTTTTGCCCCGCGTTTAAATACATTTATTTAAATGTATTTGCAAATAAATACATGGATTTATTTGTTAAATTTATGGGCTGCCCATCGCACCAGGGAAGAGATTCTGGGTGGCTTACAAAAGGATTGCAGGCGTGATATCACACGCTCAGGTAGTCCTCGATTTACAGCAGTCCATTTAGCGACCATTTCAAGTCACAATAGCACTGGAAAAAGTGAATTGGGACCGTTTTTCGCACTTAACAACCGTTGCCGAATCCCCATGGTCAGATGATCAGAATTCAGATGCTTGCTCATATACTGGCTCATAGTTATGACAGTGGCAGCTTCCCTGGGGTCACGTGATCCCCTTTTGCGGCCTCCTGAGAGGCAAAGTCAGGATCAGGGACCTTGGAGGTCATCTAGTCCAGCCTTCTACTCAAGCAGGAGACCCTAGACAAGTTCACACAAATGGCTGTCCAGCCTCTTCTTCAAAACCTCCAGTGTTGGCGCCCCCACAACTTCTGGTGGCAAGCTGTTCCACTGGATAATTTTCCTCACTGTTGCATTAAGTTTCTCCTTAATTCCAGGTTGCTTCTCTCCTGGGGTTAGTTTCCATCCATGGTTTAACAGAACAGAACAGGAGAGGACAGAATAACAGAGTTGGAAGGGACCTCTCCACAAACCCCACTCCTTCTAGAACTGATGATGTTACCTAGTTGGGTCATGAAACATCCACAAGAAAACCACCAAGCTCAGAGACCACCAAGGACCCCACAGTCCTTTTCCTCCTCCTCCCCCAGCCCCCATTCCCTGCTAGCTGTGATGAAGTTACCTAGTTGGGTTATGAAACGTCTGGAAGAAAACAATCAAGGTCAGAGAGCACCAAGGATCCCACAGTCCTCGTCCTTGTCCTCCTCCTCCTCCTCCTCCTCCTCCTCCTCCTCCTCCTCCTCCTCCTCCTCCTCCTCCTCCCCATCCCCATCCTCATTACAAACCCTTATCCCTTCTAGCACTGATGATGTTACCTAGTTGGGTCATGAAACGTCTGCAAGAAAACCACCCAGCTCAGAGACCACCAAGGACCCCACAGTCCAACTCTTAGCTACAAATGTCCTCTTCTGTGAGTAATTCATCCGTACGTTTCATCCTCATTGTTACAGAAATAGAGAAACGCTTTCCCTGTCTCGGAATTCATGGATTAATCTGCAATTCCATTTTCCTCCTTTCGCCCCTGCAGAGCAAAATCCTTCCCGTCCGCCCCACCACGTACCTTAAACACAACCGCGTGTCGTTGTCAGCCACTTTGCACCACTCCCCGAGTTCGAATTTCCTCCTCAGGAACTTGGGGAGGACTTTTTCGATCTCCACAATCGTCCTGGCTCTCTGGAGGCAAGAGGGATAGCCAAGAAGGGAAGTTTGAAAAGAGATTCCCGAATGTTAGAATAGAATAGAATAACAGAGTTGGAAGGGACCTTAGAGGTCTTCTAGTCCAACCCCCTGCTTAGGCAGGACACCCTACACCATGGGGAAGTCAGATTCACTTAACAACCAGCGTTGCTAGTGAACAACTGCAGCGATTCACTGAACAACTGTGTCACTCAATGTCAAAAAATGAGGCAAAATTCACTTAACAAGTGTCTCGCTTAGTAACAGAAATATTGGTTGCATGATGGTGGTCGTACATTGAGGACTGGCTGCACAATGAGAACATTAAACCGATGTTTTCTACAATAGGACGCGGTGTCCCCAGACAGATGTCCAGTCTTACTTCTCGAACATCCCAACTTGAAATACGCAACGACTCGATCTGTAGCAAAACATCCAATTGGTAAATATGATGATGATTATTATTATTAATCCTGTTCCCTTTTTAGCAAAATTGAGTTTCTAGACATGGTTCCATAATTCAGTGATCAGGTAGTCTTCGACTTACAACCGTCCAGTTAATGACTGTTCGAAGTTACAGTGGCACTAAAAAAAAGGCTTGCAGCCAGTCCTCGCACTTATGACCATCTCAGCGTCCCCATGGCCGCCTGATCAAAATTCGGGTGTTTAGCAATGGGCTTGCATGAAAGACAAGCCACAACATCCCACGGGATCGCCGTTCGCGACCTTCCCAGAGAGCTTCCCGACAAGCTAAGTCATCGCGCAAACCAGGTTCGCTTAACGACCGCACGATTCACCTAGGAAGTGCAGGGATATGCTTAACAACCATGGCCGAAAAGATCGTAAGGTGAGTGAAAACTCACTTAACACCCGTCCTTGCTTTGGAAGAGGAATATTGAACTCCAGTGTTGAGGACTACCTGCAAATTTCATAAGTAATAAATAAATATTAATATTTATAATGTTAATATACACTTAGATGTATATATTTTATATATTAGTTCAATTTAAATTACATATTAAAAATTACATAGATTTTATTTATTATATATCAATGTATTTATAAAGTATTAATATATTGATATGTAATATACATATATACTATATATAATAAATAAAATATGCATAATTTAAACATGTAGTTTAAATAATATATAATATTAATTGAAATAATATATTACAATACAATGTATAATAATATATTAATAAAGTAATGTTATTTATTATTATATTATATTATATTATATTATATTATATATATTATATTATATTACATTACATTACATTACATTACATTACAATACATTACATTACATTACATTACAATACTATACTATACTATACTATACTATACTATACTATACTATACTATACTATACTATACTATACTATACTAATTATATTATATTATTTTATTTTATTTTATTTACCCCTGGTATGCCCAAATATGGGAGGGAACACACTGCTTCCCTGTTCTGTCTTTCGGCTCATTCCAGGAGACCATCCAGGCAGAAAGCCATATTTTTAATGTTGCCTTTGTTACATTACAAATAAAGTCTCCCTTTATTTATTTATCAGCACAAATACAACATATATATATGTTGGTTTTGTTGTATGTGGGTCTTTTCCCGTGTAAGATTGAGATTGTCTTTGCAACGTTTCAGCGAGATCTCACTCGCCATCTTCAGGCTGTGGTCTTTGGCTACACACACACACACACACACACACACACACACACAAACATATATATTAATACGTAATTAATATATTGCAGGATGAAGGCCTCTTCCGCTTGTTGGAAAGCCGTGAACGAGGCCTTCATCCTGCAGTGGAAAGATACTGGCTAAAGTGACAATGACGATGATGATATTAATAAATAATAAATTATTTATTAAAAATAAATCAGCAACAAATAAAGAAAAACTGGACACCCAACAAATCCCTCAAGGGACCATTCCAGAGAGGAAGACCATGTCTTCTCTGGTGTCCCCAAGGGAGAAGAAGTGACGGTTCCTTGGTTTCTTCTCCAGGTGTTGAAGTCGGCCCTCAGCCTCACGGCGTCCTGAGGGCCGACATTTTGGATAAAATGAGGACGGTCGTCCGACACGGGCTGGATTTCGTGGCAAAATTCAATGCAGGTACAGCGTTATAAGGTATCCTCGTCATTTACCCTCACACCTTCTGCGGGTGGAGAGGTCATTTTTAAACAACGCCCAACCTTTTTTCTAGAATGTTCTCAGCATCTTCCCTGTTTTGAGGCTTCTTGTGTTGTCGGTTTTTTTTAGAAAAAAATAACTTGGAGGATAGTCAAGAAAAGTTAGAACCGTGATGGCGAACCAGTGGCACGTGTGACCAAAGTGGCATACGTAGGCATGTTGCCTGGCATGCGCCGTATTTCCCTTTGGCATTTCTGACGCGCATGCGCACGCAACCATCAGCTGGCCTTTCTGCATGCAGCACAGTGGTGGGGTCCTACTGCTTCGGACCGCTTCAGCCAAACCGGTAGTAGCTTGGTGGCCTGGGTTGCTGGAATCGGGCCTGCCACGCCCCTGAACCAGTTCCCCCAGCAGCGCCGTAGGCACCGCCATCTTGTTTCTTGCACATGCACAAACCAATTTTAGTTGTACCGTGCATGAGAACACCACACGCATCAAGCGTGCGCAGGGGCGCATCCCTGTGCAAACTGGCAGTAGTTTCTGCCGGAACCCACCGCTGGTTGCGACAGTGCTGGAAACCGGAAAAGTCTTCTGTTTTCCAGCGTGAGCATGCGTGTCGGCCAGCTGATCGGTGCATTCCCATGCATGGCAGTAACCGGAAGACTCGGTGTTCAGTGCGCATGTGGACGCTGGAAATCGGAATTTATTTTTCTGGTGCACGCATGCCCCCTGGGCAGGTCCTCTTCCTGGTCACGGCCCAGAAGTGCTCCCTTTTTGGCCCTCAGTCCTGAAAAGTTTCGTCAGAAGAGTTAGAATGACTTAGATGTAGAATAATTTTCTTGTCATTTTGAATGTTCACTAATCAGCATACATTAAAATGGAATTTGGTTGCATCCAGCTATCCAAGGGTCACCACGTCCAATGTACACTGGACTAGATGACCTGCAAGATCCCTTCCAACTCAGTTAATCTGTTGCTTCTGTTACAAAATAAACAAACAAACAAATAAATAATGTATATATCTCTCCGTATATTATAGGACACAAAATATAGGGGGGGGGGGATATTGTTGCAATGGTTCACTGTTCTGTCAGGAAATTTCTCCTCAGTTCTAGGTTGCTTCACTCCCCAATTAGTTTCCACCCATTGCTTCTTGTTCTACCCTCAGGTGCCTTGGAGAATAGTTTGGCTCCCTCTTCTTTGTGGCAACCCCTGAGATATTGGAAGATGCTATCATGTCTCCCTTAGTCCTTCTTTTCATTAAACTAGACATGCCCAGTTCCTGCAACCGTTCTTCATATGTTTTAGTCTCCAGTCCCCTCATCCTCTTTCTTGCTCTTCTCTGCACTCTTTCTAGAGTCTCCACATCTTTTCTACATCGTGGTGACCAAAACTGAATGCAAATATTTCAAGTGTGGCATTATAAAGATAGATAGATAAATGGATAGATAGATGATAAATAGATAGACAGACAGAAAGACATACAGACAGATGATAGATGGATAGATGGATGGATGGATGGATGGATGGATGGATGGATGGATGGATGGATGGATGGATGGATGGATAGATAGATAGATAGATAGACAGACAGACAGACAGACAGACAGACAGACAGACAGATATACAATACAATAATACAATACAATACAATACAATACAATACAATAGTAGAGTTGGAAGGGACCTTGGAGGTCTTCTAGTCCAACCCCCTGCCTAGGCAGGAAACCCTATACCGTTTCAGACAAATGGCTATACAACATCTTCTTAAAGACTTCCAGTGTTGGGGCATTCACAACTTCTGGAGGCAACTTCTGTTCCACTGATTAATTGTTCTCACTGTCAGGAAATTTCTCCTCAGTTCTAAGTTGCTTCTCTCCTTGATTAGTTTCCACCCATTGCTTCTTGTTCTACCCTCAGGTGCCTTGGAGAATAGCTTGACTCCCTCTTCTTTGTGGCAACCCCTGAGATATTGGAAGACTACTATCCTGTCTCCCCTAGTCCTTCTTTGTATTAAACTAGACATACCCAGTTCCTGCAACCGTTCTTCATATGTTTTAGTCTCCAGTCCCCTAATCATCTTTGTTGCTCTTCTCTGCACTCTTTCTAGAGTCTCCACATCTTTTTTACATCATGGCGACCAAAATTGGATGCAAATATTCCAAGTGTGGCCTTACCAAGGTCTTATAAAGTGGTATTAACCCTTCACGTGATCTTGATTCTCTCCCTCTGTTGATGCAGCCTAGAACTGTGTTGGCTTTTTTGGCAGCTGCTGCACACGGCTGGCTCCTATTTAAATGGTTGTCCACTAGGACTCCAAGATCCCCTTCACAGTTACTACTAGTATCAGCAATGGCATCTCTAAAACAAGGTCAACTGTTTGGCACAAATACTGGAAGATATGCACTGTTTTCTTTGCAGGACAAGAATTCCCTCCATGCACCATTGAGGTTTATAAATTATTGGAGAAAGTTGATTATCCCAGGAACCAAAAAAATGAGATTATGGCTGTCATTCATCCTAATTTACAGGTAATTGCGTGTGATTATTCTTCTCTTTGTAACAGCTGCAGTGGGAAATCCAATATGCGTTGTACAGACTTATGACCACAATCGAGGCAAACATTTCTGTGGCCGAGTGAGACAGTTGTGAAGTTTCCCCCCCCCCCTTTACGACGGTTTTTGCCATATTGCTTTAGTGAATCAGTTGTTAAGTTAGTAAGATGGACGTTAAGTGAATCTGGCTTCCCGATTGATTTTGCTTGTCAGAAGGTCGTAAAAGCGGATCGCCTGACCCCGGGACACTGCAGCCGTCACAAGTACATGCCAGTTGCAAAGCCTCTGAATTTTGGTCTCGTGACCCTGGGGATGCTGCAATGGTCGTTAAGTGTGAAAAAGGTCGTAATAAGTCACTTTTTTCAGTGTGGTTGTAACTTTGAACAGTTGAGGGCTGCCTGTATAGAAATTGTGTCATTTGCTCGGAGTGTGGCTTGCCCTGTCAGCATTGTCAAGTGTTGTTTTGGTGGTTTCTTTATAGTGAGCTGCTGCTCACTATTTGATTGTTTGTCTGAATTGGTACTATAGTCGTTCCTTGATTGGAGAATTGTGCTAACAGGGAAAGCCAGTTGTGTATAAGTGGAAAGCAAACTCCTTTCCCTTCTAGCACTGATGATACTACCTAATCAGGTAATGAAATGTCTGCAAGAAAACCATCAAGATCGCCGCCGCCTCCTCCTCCTTCTCTTCCTCCTCCTCTTCCTCCTCTTCCCACCCATCTTCTCCTTCTTCTCCTCTATTCCACAAACAAACAGTCTCTACTAACTCTGTTACCCAGTTGGGTCATGAAATGCCTGCAAGAAAACAACCAGTCAGAGAGCACTAAGGATCCCACAGTCCTCCTCCTCCTCCTCCTCCTCCTCCTCCTCCTCCTCCTCCTCCTCCTCCTCCTCCTCCTCTTCCTCCTCCTCCTCCTCTTCCTATTCCTCCTCCTCCCATCCTTCTTCTCTTCCTCCTCTTTCTTTCTTCTCTTCCTCTTCCTCCTCCTCCCATCCTTCTTCTCTTCCTCTTTCTTCTCTTCCTCCCCCTCCCCCTTCTGCTACTCCTCCTCTTCCCATCCTTCTTCTCCTCTTCTCCTTCTTCTCCTCTATTCCACAAACCCCAGTCTCTACTAACTCTGATGATGTTACCCAGCTGGGTCATGAAATGTTTGCAAGAAAACGACCAGTCAGAGAGCACTAAGGACCCCACAGTCTTCCTCCTCCTCCTTCTCTTCCTCCTCCTCCTCCCCCCACCCTTCTTCTCCTCCTCCTCCTCCTCATCTTCCTTCTCTCCCTCCTCCTCTTCCTCCTCCTCCTCTCCACTCACCCTACTCCCTTGTCTATGGAGATTCTCCGTCCTCCAGCTCATGGTGGTCCCAAAGGGGCTTTTTCAAGAGGCAGCTGGACTTCCTTGTTTTTCTTGGAAGACATTTTGCTTTTCATCCAAGAAGCTTCTCCGGCTCTGACTGGATGGTGGGGAATGGAAGGATTTATAGTCCTTGCAGACAGCTAGTCATTTATAATAAATCCTTCCATTCCCCCTCTCCCAACATAGAAATTAGAAAATTGACAGCAGAAAAAGAGACAGTGGCCGATCAAGTCCGCTCTTGATTGATTGATTGATTAAATATTTTATTTTTAATTTTTGTCAAATGACGGACATACTGTATGTTTGTCTCAAGCGTGTTTAAAACTCAGTGACTGATGAAGCTTGGCTTGTTGGTATGAGCTGCTCATTGTGGCTTGAACGATACCTCTTGAAAGAGACTTTAGGCAGGGATGGGATTCAGTGTTCGGACCGGTTCGGGTGAATCAAATGTTAATTTTTATCTGGTTTGCCAAACCGGTAGTTGCAAGGACTGACTGGCCCCGCCCATCCCTCCCCTCCCAGGAGTCTCCACGCGGCCTGTTTTGGATGCGAGGTACGTGCAGGGCCCAGGCGGAGGCTCTGGGAGGTCGAAGAACAGGAACAGGAAGAACAGGAAGTCTGAAAACGGGCCCATTTCCGGCCTCTGGAGGGCCTCTGGAGCTTAGGGGAGGCGGTTTTCACCCTCCCGGAGGCTCAGACAGAGCCACCAGAGCCTGGGGAGAGCGAAAACTCCCCCCCACCACCACCATAGTGCAGGAGTCTGACTAGGCCACGCCCCCATGGCCACGCCCACCCAGCAACCAGTTAAGGAACCAGTTGCTAAAAATGTTCAATCCTTCCCCTGACTTTAGGCTTCCTTTAAACAGCCTTATCCAAATGTTTGGCAAATTTATTTTACAAGATTATCTTGTTCCTGTCCCGTAGGATCGAGACTGGCGGCCGCTAAATCCGGGGGATCCCATATTTTTGACTCTGGAAGGAAAGACCGTTGTGTACGAGGGAGAAGGGACAGTGTACCCAACCTTTGTGAACGAGGCCGCCTATTACGAGAAGCAACAAGCCTTCGTAACGACGGCGAAAGAAAAATTGAGCGCAAAAGGGCTCCGAGTCGCTTAAACCCGGGTTATGTTTTAAACTCTAAAGTGCCGGCAAATGTTTCTCTTCCAAGGTGGCCTAAATCCATCGGAGCTCCGAGACCCGGACTTCAATTCCTCACTGTAAGACAGGGGTCGGCAACCTTAAACACTCAGAGCCACAAAGGTCCTAACTGGAAGCCCCCCGTTCAGTTCTAGAGCTGACCAGAAGTCCGGTTCTCCACACCATAGAGTCTCCTCCTAGCGCGGCATCCTTTTTCCCCTGCTGACGGGAAGTCCGCTTTCCCCCACCATAGAGTCTCCTAGCGCAGCGTCCTTTTTCTCCTGCTGATGGGAAGTCCGCTTTCCCCCACCATAGAGTCTCCTAGGGCGGCGTCCTTTTTCCCCTGCTGACAGGAAGTCCACTTTCCCCCACCATAGAGTCTCCTAGGGCGGCGTCCTTTTTCCCCTGCTGACAGGAAGTCCACTTTCCCCCACCATAGAGTCTCCTAGGGCGGCGTCCTTTTTCCCCTGCTGACGGGAAGTCCACTTTCCCCCACCATAGAGTCTCCTAGCGCAGCGTCCTTTTCCCCCTGCTGACGGGAAGTCCGCTTTCCCCCACCATAGAGTCTCCTAGCGCAGCGTCCTTTTCCCCCTGCTGACGGGAAGTCTGCTTTCCCCCACCATAGAGTCTCCTAATGCAGCGTCCTTTTTCCCTGCTGACGCGAAGTCCGCTTTCCCCCACCATAGAGTCTCCTAGCGTGGCTTCTTTTTTCCCCTGCTGACGGGAAGTCCGCTTTCCCCCACCATAGAGTCTCCTAGTGCAGCGTCCTCTTTCCCTGCTGACGGGAAGTCCGCTTTCCCCCACCATAGAGTCTCCTAGTGCAGCATCCTTTTTCCCTGCTGACGGGAAGTCCACTTTCCCCCACCATAGAGTCTCCTAGCGCAGCGTCCTTTTTCCCCTGCTGACGGGAAGTCCGCTTTCCCCCACCATAGAGTCTCCTCCTAGCACGCTGTCCTTTTTGCTCTACCTTTCCTAACCAAAAGCCCTATCAATTGTGGAGCCGACCGATGACAGGGAGCCGCAGCAGTGGGATGAAAGAGCCACATGTGGCTCCAGAGCTGCAAGTTGCTGACCCTCGTTGTAAGACATAGAGAGCACTTATCAGAAAACAACGCACACGGTCAACAATTATAAAACATTTTAATGCACTTTACAAGTTGCTGTTTTTAATGATACTTTTTCAGGGCTGGTTTTGTGGCTGCTGATAATCCTCGACTTACGACCACAATTCAGCCCGAAACGTCCATTGCCGAGCCACACGGTTGTTAAATGGGCTTTGCCCCATTTTACAACTTTTCTTGTTAAGTGAATCGCTGCAGTTGTTAAGTTAGCAAGACGGTTGTTAAGTGAATCTGGCTTCCCCATTGACTTTGCTTGTCGGAAGGTCTCAAAAGGGGAACGCATGACAAACAACCCCCACCCCTCCCCCCGGGATGCTGCAACCGTCATATATACATACATTCATTTTGTGACCATTCAAAGCTACAACGGCACTGAAAAAAGTGACTGTTTTCACACTTACGACACACTTGCAGCATCCTCGTGGTCACGAGATAAAACTTCAGACGTTTGACAAATGGCTCATATCTATAACGGTCGTAGTGTCCCGGAGTCATGCGACCTGACCAACAAAGTCAATGGGGAAGCCGGATTCACTTAACAACCGTGTTACTGACAGAACAACTGCTGCGATTCACTTAACAACCTTGGCAAGACATGTCGTAAAATGGTGCAAAAATCACTTAACAACTGTCTCGAAATCTGGGGCTCAATTGTAGTCGTGTCGAGGAATACTTGTAATTCAGAATGTACGTCTGTGAAGAAAAATTGCTTGAAGTAAACAAGAAAGAAATGGGATACAGAAATGGTATAAATGTGATGAACCTGGATATATAAATGTTAAGAATAGAATAGGATAGGAATAGAATAGAATAAAATAGATTAGGATAGAATAGAAATAGGAATAGAATAGATGAATAGAATAGAATAGAATAGAATAGAATAGAATAGAATAGAATAGAATAGAATAGAATAGAATAATGGGATGGAATGGAACAGAACTGAACAGAATTTGGGACATAATAGAATAGGATAGAATAGAGTAGAGTAAAGTAGAATAGAATAGAATAGAATAGAATAGAATAGAATAGAATAATGGAATGGAATGGAATGGAACTGAACTGAACAGAATAGAATTTGGGACAGAATAGAATAGGATAGAATAGAGTAAAGTAGAGTAGAATAGAATAGAACAGGGAAGGTAAGGGAATAGAATAGAATAGAACAGAACAGGGAAGGGAAGGGAAGGGAATAGAATAGAATAGAATAGAAATAAGAAAGAACCGAACAGAACAACACAGAACAGAACAGGGAAGGAACAGAACAGAATAGTTGGAAGGGACCTTGGAGGTCTTCTAGTCCAACCCCCTGCCTAGGCAGGAAACTCTCTCCAGGAAACTGATATTTTAAGCCGCTCTAGTTTCAATCAGAGCACTGGATCTTAAAGAGACTTTAGATCAGAAAAAACAGACCGGGAAGTCCTTAACTTATGACCGGTTGCTTACCAACCATTATGATAGACTCCTCCAGGGTATTCCATTCCCCATCCCTTGTAGTCACATGACCTCATTTTGAGCACCCAGCCCCCATTTATAGTTATGTGCAGCGTCCCACATGACTGCATTTTACAATGTATTTTTTTTGCTAAAAATGGACATAAACGTTCGGTTTTTGGCAAAACCGACCCATAATAAACAATCTATTTCTTTAACAACCGTTGCAAGAAAAAAAAAACCGCTAAATTGGATGGGTGACGTGGGTGACTTGTTTTATGACCATCACGACTCTAATGGTCGTAAGTTGAGGACTCTCTTTAAGAGTTCAAATCTCCCCTCCTTCTGGCTGTCATAGAATTGCACACCTGGGAGACAGACATGTTTATAAAAGAATTGACTTTATTTCTCTTATTTGCAATAAATATATAGATAATAGGTAGGTTTTTAAAATACAGTCCCAGGTCTGATAAATCTCTGGATAAAGTCATCAGGTTTGGAAAAATGACCAATGCCGTAAGAGTCTCTCGCTTTTCCGCAGGGAGAATTTTTGGCCAAATTTCACATCTGGCTGTAAAGTGCAGATCAAAAAGGAGCGATTTGCTCTCTGGCAACACTCAGAAAACATCACTTACAAAAAAACAAGGAATACTTGAATAAATACTGCACATACTTGGAATTCAAGAATTTTCTTTGCCGATGCATACATCTCTTTATTTCTCTGTCTCTTTTTCCCTTTCTCTTTTCTTTCACGCTTTCTCTTTTTTCTTTTTCTCTCTCTGTCTCTTTCTCTCTTCTCTCTTTCTCTTTTCTTTCACTCCTTCTCTTTTCTTTTTTTCTTTCTCTCTTCCTCTCTCCCACAGACACACAAAATGCACTCTTTCTTTTTCTCTTTCTTTCGCTTTCTCTCTCTTTCTCTTTTCCCTCTCTTTTTCCCTTTTCTCTCCGTCTCTCTATTTTTCCTCTTTTTCTTTTTCTCTCTTTTTCCTCTTTCTCACTCCTTCTCCAACCCCCACTTCTCTCTTTCACACACACACACAAACACACACACTCACACACAGTGTACAAAAATGCCCCGAATTACATGTCACCTCCCCAAATTTACCATGTAAAAAAAAAGTGATATTTCTTTTCAAGGTAAATGCAAACTCCTGGAGCACACTTATCCAGGAAGTGTCCTTAGCAATAACGGTGCAGCAAAACCCCTGCCATTTCCACCCTCCAGATGTTTCTCTTAAAAGGCTTCTTCTTCTGTCCATCTGAGGACAAGCCAGGATCAATCTTGGTTTGTTTCCAAAATTGGCTTGAGGTCACCTCTGGGCAGAGCATGGTCCCGTTGACCCAGGAGCGCGAGAGAGAGGCTCATGGCTCATGCTGACCCCCTTCGCTTGCTCTCTACCCTGCCAGAGGAAAGAGGAGAGCAGGTCCCAATCCAAAAATCCCCCCCCCCACCTCATGTGCTCAGTGCTGCAGATTTTGTACTGTGGTTTCTCTCGAAATCTGAAATGTATTTCCTTCCCTTGTTGGCCAACGGCTTCCCACGAAGTTGCGACCATCAAGGTTTTGGGACCCCTTATTGTCCCTGCTTGCAACTCTTGCTCAACACTCGTGTGCGATGGAGTGAGGTTACCCCTCTTCGTCTGAATGCTAGGCTGTCCAAGCTCAGGAACCGGGGTGCATCCTGCCTGCCCTTCGCGCCGCTTCTCTGAAGGCTTCACGGTCTCACATTTCCCCACGCGGTGCAGAGCTTAAACCGTGGTCTCTGGCAAGTCGTAGATTTCTTCATAGGCGTTCAAAGTGGTTTTGCTATTGCTCCTTGAGGTGTCTTGAATTCTGCTGCACTCTGGAATGGAAAGAGGAAAAAGCAGGGGCTCGGTTCATTAAGAGGCCCATCACTCCGTTTGCCTTGGGACAAAGGATGGAACTGGACTATACTTAGCAGGAGGCCAGGTATGGGAGTCCTTCTCTACCTCAGGGGCTTTAAGGTGGGTGGGCTTCAACACCCAGAATTCCCCAGACACCCACGTATTCCTAATGTACATTTGGATAGATAGATGATCGTGGTAGGTAGGTAGATATAGATGATAGGTAGGTAGGTAGGTAGATAGATAGATAGATAGATAGATAGATAGATAGATAGATAGATAGATAGATAGATAGATAGATGATAGATAGATAGATAGATAGATAGATAGATAGATGATAGATAGATAGATAGATAGATAGATAGATAGATAGATAGATAGATGATAGATAGATGATAGATAGATAGATAGATAGATAGATAGATAGATAGATAGATAGATGATAGATAGATAGATAGATGATAGATAGATAGATAGATAGATAGATAGATAGATAGATAGATAGATAGATGATAGATAGATGATAGATGATAGATAGATAGATAGATAGATAGATAGATAGATAGATAGATGATAGATAGATAGATAGATAGATAGATAGATGATAGATAGATAGATAGATAGATAGATAGATAGATAGATAGATAGATAGATGATAGATAGATAGATAGATAGATAGATAGATAGATAGATGATAGATAGATAGATAGATAGATAGATAGATGATAGATAGATGATAGATGATAGATAGATAGATAGATAGATAGATAGATAGATAGATGATAGATAGATAGATAGATAGATAGATAGATAGATAGATGATAGATAGATAGATAGATAGATAGATAGATAGATAGATGATAGATAGATAGATAGATAGATAGATGATAGATAGATGATAGATAGATAGATAGATAGATAGATAGATAGATGATAGATAGATAGATAGATAGATAGATAGATAGATAGATAGATGATAGATAGATAGATAGATAGATAGATAGATAGATGATAGATAGATAGATAGATAGATAGATGATAGATGATAGATAGACAGATAGATAGATAGATAGATAGATAGATAGATAGATGATAGATAGATAGATAGATAGATAGATAGATGATAGATAGATAGATAGATAGATAGATGATAGATAGATAGATAGATAGATAGATAGATAGATGATAGATAGATAGATAGATGATAGATAGATAGATAGATAGATAGATAGATAGATAGATAGATAGATGATAGATAGATGATAGATGATAGATAGATAGATAGATAGATAGATAGATAGATAGATAGATAGATAGATAGATGATAGATAGATGATAGATGATAGATAGATAGATAGATAGATAGATAGATGATAGATAGATAGATAGATAGATAGATAGATAGATAGATAGATAGATAGACAGATAGACAGACAAATAGATGATAGATAAATGATAGACAAAGATGGACAGACAGAGAGATAGATAGATAGAGAGAGAGAGATAAAGAGATTGATATATACAAAGACAGAGAAGGAGAGAGAGAGAAAGAGTGATGGAGTGACAAAATTAGTGGACCAGAGGAATGCCATCAATATAATTTACTTGGACTTCAGTAAGGCATTTGATAAGGTAGACCATAACCTACTACTAGATAAAGTAGAAGAATGTGGGTTAGACAGCATCACCACCAGATGGATTCGTAACTGGCTGACCAACCGCACTCAACGTGTAGTCCTCAATGGAACTGCATCTACACGGAGGGAAGTATGCAGGGGAGTCCCCCAAGGCTCTGTTTTAGGCCCAGTACTCTTCAACATCTTCATCAATGATTTGGATGAGGGAATAAATGGGGAACTCATCAAATTTGCAGATGATACCAAGCTGGCAGGAATAGCCAACACTCCAGAAGACAGGCTTAAGATACAGAAGGATCTTGACAAACTTGAACATTGGGCACTATCTAATAAAATGAAATTCAATGGTGAAAAGAGTAAGGTTCTACATTTAGGCAAGAAAAACCAAATGCACAGGTACAGTATAGATGGTACCTTGCTCAGTAGTAGTAACTGTGAGAGGGATCTTGGAGTCCTAGTGGACAGCCATTTAAATATGAGCCAGCTGTGTGCAGCAGCTGCCAAAAACAACACAGTTCTAGGCTGCATCAACAGAGGGAGAGAATCAAGATCATGTGAAGGGTGAATATCACTTTACAAGGCCTTGGTAAGGCCACACTTGGAATATTTGCATCCAATTTTGGTCGCCATGATGTAAAAAAGATGTGGAGACTCTAGAAAGAGTGCAGAGAAGAGCAAGAAAGAGGATTAGGGGACTGGAGGCTAAAACATACGAAGAACGGTTGCAGGAACTGGGTATGTCTAATTTAATGAAAAGAAGGCCTAGGGGAGACATGATAGCAGTCTTCCAACATATCAGGGGCTGCCACAAAGAAGAGGGAGTCAAACTATTCTCCAAGGCACCTGAGGGTAGAAGAAGAAGCAATGGGTGGAAACTAATCAAGGAGAGAAGCAATTTAGAACTGAGGAGAAACTTCCTGACAGTGAGAACAATTAATCAGTGGAACAGAAGTTGCCTCCAGAAGTTGTGAATGCCCCAACACTGGAAGTCTTTAAGAAGATGTTGGATAGCCATTTGTCTGAAGTGGTGTAGGTTTTCCTGCCTAGGCAGGGGGTTGGACTAGAAGACCTCCAAGGTCCCTTCCAACTCTGCTATTGTATTCAGAGAGATTGACATATACAAAGACAGAAGGAGAGAAAGAGATGACAGAGAGAGAAAGAGAAAGAGAGAAAGATTGATGTATATAAAGAAAGGAGAGAAAGAGAGAGATTGACATATCCAAAGACAGGAGAGAAAGAGATAAGAGAGAGAAAGAGAAATTGACATATTCAAAGAAAGAGGAGAGAAACAAATGAGAGAGAGAGAGAGATTGACATACAAAGATAGCAGGAGAGAAAGAAATGAGAGAGAGAGAGAGAAAGAGGAAGAGAGAGAGAATATGTGTCATAAGTTGACACTTATCTGTATGCATTTCTATTACCTGGAATTGATTATTAAATGGTAACCAACATAGGCACCTCTACTATCAGCAAACATTTTTAGGGAAAAAAAATATCCAGGTTTTGTTCTTAAAGCTACGTTACTCCTTGGGTAGCAGCCGCTGGTACGCTGTTACCTGTAGTTCCTGGATCTTCGTTGATAAAGGCCACGTGGGTTTTCCACTCCGTCCATTTGACTTCATTGATTCTAGTTAGAGAGCGCATAAATTAATTTTATTTACATAAACATCGTATGCAAAAGAGGCAATCCAAAAGCTAAAAAGAAGCCAAATGACCAAAACAGCTGCTTGCCAGTAATTAATGCCCTGCTGCGTGTAATGCCGGGATTAAGACAAGGCCAACAATGGGGAAGTAAAGAATACGCCAATCAAGGACCTGTCAGTTCAGATAAGGCAGGGGTGTCCAAACTTGGCAACTTTAAGACTTGTGGACTTCAACTCCCAGAATTCTGGGAGTTGAAGTCCACAAGTCTTAAAGTTGCCAAGTTTGGACACCCCTGAGATAAGGAATCAAGCAATAGCCTATTCCAGGAAAACACCAAAAACCCTCCGACAAAAACTGACAATGCAAGACAGCAAGCCCACTGCCTTGTAGCACTGATGAGGTTGCCTAGTTGGGTAATGAAACGTCTGCAAGAAAAAAAGCTCAGAAAGCACTAAGGAACCCACAGTCGCCATCCTCCTCCTCCTCCTCCTCCTTTTCCTCCTGCACACACACACCCCTTCTAGTACTGATGATGTTCCCTAGTTGGGTCATGAAATGCCTGCAGAAAAAGCACCAAGCACCACACAATCCTTTTCTTCCTCCTCCTCCTCCTCCTCCTCCTCCTCCTCCTCCTCCTCCTCCTCCTCCTCCTCCTCCTCCTCCCCCTCCTCCTCCTCCTCCTGTTCCCCTTCCACAAACCCCACTCCCTTCTAGCACTGATGATGTCGCCTAGTTCGGTCATGAAAGGTCTGTAAGAATACAACCAAGAGAGCACAAACGACCTCACAGTTCTCCTCCTCCTCCTCCTCTCCACAAACCCCACTCCATTCTAGCACTGATGATGTTGCCTAGTTTGGTCATGAAACGTCTGCAAGGAAACCACGCAGCTCAGAGAGCACTAAGGACTCCACGGTCCTTTTCCTCCTCCTCCAACTCCTTCCCCCATCCCCTTTCCCTGCTAGCAGTGATGATGTTACCTAGTTGGGTTATGAAACGTCTGCAAGAAAACAATCAATCTCAGAGAGCACCAAGGGTCCCACAGTCCTCATCCTCCTCCCCCCCCTCCTCCCCATCCCCATCCTCATTACAAACCCTTATCCCTTCTAACACTGATGATGTTACCTAGTTGGATCATGAAACGTCTGCAAGAAAACTACCCAGCTCAGAGACCACCAAGGACCCCACAGTCCAACTCTTAGCTACAAATGTCCTCTTCTGTGAGTAATTCATCCGTACGTTTCATCCTCATTGTTACAGAAATAGAGAAATGCTTTCCCTGTCTCGGAATTCGTGGATTAATCTGCAATTCCATTTTCTTCCTTTCGCCCCTGCAGAGCAAAATCCTTCCCGTCCGCCCCACCACGTACCTTAAACACAACCGCGTGTCGTTGTCAGCCACTTTGCACCACTCCCCGAGTTCGAATTTCCTCCTCAGGAACTTGGGGAGGACTTTTTCGATCTCCACAATCGTCCTGGCTCTCTGGAGGCAAGAGGGATAGCCAAGAAGGGAAGTTTCAAAAGAGATCCCCGAATGTTAGAATAGAATAGAATAACAGAGTTGGAAGGGACCTTGGAGGTCTTCTAGTCCAACCCCCTGCCTAGGCAGGAAACCCTATACCGTTCCAGACAGATGGCTATCCAACATCTTCTTAAAGACTTCCAGTGTTGGGGCATTCACAACTTCTGGAGGCAACTTCTGTTCCACTGTTCCACTGTTCTGGTTAACTGTTCTCACTGTCAGGAATTTCTCCTCAGTTCTAAGTTGCTTCTCTCCTTGATTAGTTTCCACCCATTGCTTCTTGTTCTACCCCCAGGTGCCTTGGAGAACAGTTTGACTCCCTCTTCTTTGTGGCAACCCCTGAGATATTGGAACTCTGCTATCACGTCTCCCCTAGTCCTTCTTTTCAATAAACTAGACATACCCAGTTCCTGCAACTGTTCTTCATATGTTTTAGCCTCCAGTCCCCTAATCATCTTTCTTGCTCTTCTCTGCACTCTTTCTAGAGTCTCCACATCTTTTCTACATTGTGGTGACCAGAACTGAATGCAGGATTCAAGTGTGGCCTCACCAAGGCCTTATAAAGTGGCATCAACACTTCACGTGATCTTGATTCTATCCCTCTGTCGATGCAGCCTAGGACTGTGTAGGCTTTTTTGGCAGCTGCTGCACACGGATGGATCATACTATGTTTTCCCCGAAAATAAGACAGGGTGTTATTTTCTTTTGACCCCCGAAATAAGCGCTTGGGCTTATTTTCGGGGAGGGCTTATTACTTTTGAGGTGCAGGAGGCGGCAAGCGTGGTCACCTCATGGCTGCTGCTGTGTTGCAATATTTTGGGGGAGGGCTATTTTAGCCCATGCACTCAAAAGCCCAATTGGGCTTATTATCCAGGGAGGTCTTATTTTCAGGGAAACTGGGTATTTAAATGGTTGTCCACTAGGAGTTCAAGATCCCTCTCACAGTTACTACTACTGAGCAAGGTACCACCTATACTGTACCTGTGCATTTCATTTTTCTTGCCTAAATGTAGAACTTTACTCTTTTCACCATTGAATTTCATTTTATTAGATAGTGCCCAATGTTCAAGTTTGTCAAGATCCTTCTGTATCTGGAGTGTTGGCTATTCCTGCCAGCTTGGTGTCATCTGCAAATTTGATGAGTTCCCCATTTATTCCCTCATCCAAATCATTGATGAAGATGTTGAAGAGTACTGGGCCTAAAACAGAGGCTTGGGGTACTCCACTGCATACATCCCTCCATGTAGATGCAGTTCCATTGAGGACTACACGTTGAGTGCGGTTGGTCAGCCAGTTACGAATCCATCTAGTGGTGATGCTGTCTAACCCACATTCTTCTACTTTATCTAGTAGTAGGTTATGGTCTACCTTATCAAAAGCCTTACTGAAGTCCAAGTAAACTATATCAACGGCATTCCTCTGGTCCACTAATTTTGTCACTTTGTCAACGAATGCAATAAGATTAGTCTGGCATGATCTGTTTTTCCGTCCACCGGTGAAAATAGGCGACGAAAAACTCTGAATTGTCCCAAAGGTGCTTTTTCAACAGGCAACTGGACTTTTTTGTTTTTTCTTTTGAAGAAGCTCATCCGAGAAGCTTCTTCAGTTCTGGCTGAATGGTGGAGAACAGAAGGATTTATATTCCTTGCAGTTATCTGGTCATTGGTGCTCCCTCTGAGAATCATTGAGGCCACTGGGAAGTTTATCTGTTCCCTCAGGGTCCCCTTAATACAGGTAGTCCTCGACGTACGACCACAATTGAGCCCAATTTTTCTGTCCTTAAGTGAGACATTTGTTGAGTTAGTTTTGCCCCATTTTGTATGAACTTTCTGACCACATGTGGTTCAGTGAATCGCTGCAGTTGATAAGTTAGTCACACGGTTGTTAAGTAAATTTGTCTGAAACGGTATAGGGTTTTCTGCCTAGGCAGGGGGTTGGACTAGAAAACCTCCAAGGTCCCTTCCAACTCTGCTATTGTATTATTTTATTGTAAATCTGGCTTCCCCGTTGATTTTGCTCGTCCAAAAGTACCAAAAGGGGGATCACGGCAACGGTCATAAGTATGAGTCAGCTGCCAAGCACCTGAATTTTGAACCCGTGATCATGGGGATGCTATGTCCATAAGCATGAAAAACGGTCCTGTCACTCCCCCCCCTCCCCACCTCCAGGCGATTGTAACTTTGAACTGTCACTAAATGAATTGTTGTAAGTCGAGGACTAGCTGTAGTGCAAACGGGTGTGGGAACGTCTTGGGACAGCTGAAAGGATTGCATTGTCAGAGGAGATAGGGGGTGGCCCCTTAAAAAGGAGTACAAGAGGCCATTTGCAATAAGATTCTAGTATTTGAGGGGCTTCCCCAAAGAGGAAAGGGTGCATTTATTCTCCAAAGCCCCTGAGGGCAGGACAAGAAGCAACAGATGGAAATTAATCAATACAATACAATAGTAGAGTTGGAAGGGACCTCAGAGATCTTCTAGTCCAACCCCCTGCCTAGGCAGGAAACCCTATACCGTTTCAGACAAATGGCTATTCAGCATCTTCTTAAAGACTTCCAGTGTTGGGGCATTCACAACTTCTGGAGGCAACTTCTGTTCCACTGATTAATTGTTCTCACTGTCTGGAAATTTCTCCTCAGTTCTAAGTTGCTTCTCTCCTTGATTAGTTTCCACCCATTGCTTCTTGTTCTGCCCTCAGGTGCCTTGGAGAATAGTTTGACTCCCTCTTCTTTGTGGCAACCCCTGAGATATTGGAAGACTGCTATCCTGTCTGCCCTAGTCCTTCTTTCTCTTAAGCTAAACATACCCAGTTCCTGCAACCGTTCTTCATATGTTTTAGCCTCCAGTCCCCTAATCCTCTTTGTTGCTCTTCTCTGCACTCTTTCTAGAGTCTCCACATCTTTTCTACATCGTGGTGACCAGAACTGAATGCAGAATTCCAAGTGTGGCCTAATCAAGGAGAGAAGCAACCCAGGAATTAAGGAGAAACTTCCCAACAGTGAGGACAATTAACCAGTGGAACAGCTGGCCACCAGAAGTTGTGGGGACTCCATCCCTGGAAGTGTTTAAGAAGAGATTGGAAAAACATTTTTCTGAATGGTATAGACTCGTGATGGCGAACTTATGGCATGTGTGCCACAGGTGGCACCCGGAGCCATATTTCTGGCCTTCCAGAGGGCCAGGGGAGGCCGTTTTTGCCCTCCCAAGGCTTCAGGAAAACCTCTGGAGTCTAGAGAGGCCGAAAAGCAGGCCCAACGGGCCAACCCGAAGTTCGTTTCCGAACTTCCGGTTGGGCTGTTGGGCTGTTTTTCACCCTTCCCATGCTCTGCAGGCTTTCCTAAAGCCTGGGGAGAGCAAAAAACAGCCCAATGGGCAAACTGGAAGTAGGTTCCCGGCTGGGGGAGGCCGTTTTTGCTCTTCCTCCTGTCCACCAACCCTTCTCTCATCTAACCCTGCTGATCTTACCTAGCTGGGTCACGAAACGTCTGTTAAGAAAAAAAAAAAACCCTGGAGAAAATAAGGAATGAAAATTGGGTGTAACTTTGAAGGGGCAAATTGAAGATATTGTCTATGTATTAAGGAAAAAAATAACGATACGGATGGAATATCATGGAAGAGAATCCTTTGGCTGAAAGTGAAAACACGACGATGATGTCAAAAGGACGATGGAACTGAGAGGATGTAAAACAGGGGTGTCCAAAGTTGGCAACTTTAAGACTTGTGGACTTCAACTCCCAGAATTCCCCAGCCAGCAGAGCTGGCTGGGGAATTCTGGGAATTGAAGTCCACAAGTCTTAAAGTTGCCAACTTTGGACACCCCTGATGTAAAAGAAAAGACACTGTATAATTTGCATTAATTTTTTTTTAAAAAAACCCTTGAATGGGGGGAGGGAAAAAAAGGAAAAACAAGGAAAGTCCAGTTGCCTCTTGAAAAAAAGCAGATTTGGGACAACCTCTAGGCACCTGAATCTCGCTAGGCACCTGAATTCAATCCCCTTTTCCGCAAAAGGATTCCCGGAGGGAGACAGACAGACTGTCACTGCGTTAACTCTTTGCTAGCTGAACTGAAAAGTTACTGCGCAGGTCATAGGTCCTTATCAGCAATGATTTACTGTGCATGCTTCTTAAAACGTTTCATAATACGTCACACATTCCAGAGACTTCTTCACTTTTGATCTTTCGTTCGTCTGCCGAGAAGGTGGACGATAATTGCTCTTGCCAAAATGTAACAATTAGATAGATTTGTTTATTTTCTTATTTTCATATTAAAAGTTTTGTTTTCACTAGAACATGTTCTCGGGTTTTTATTTTTCGCTTTTTCTGAAGATACTTTACTTTACTTTATTTAGATTTATAAACCGCTCCCTCTCCCGGAAGGGACTCCGGGCGGTGTACAGTCAGAGTTAAAACACCATATACATACATATACATAGAGGAGGCGATATACAAACTGTACAGTAATAATAAAATTAGAAACAATATTAAAAACTACCCCAAAATCTACCCCAAAATTAAAATAACTGCCAGGAGGATTAAAGAATAGGACTATAAATGGGCCAGGCCAGCTAATTGGAACAGGTGTGTCTTGAGTTTCTTGCGGAAGGAGCGGAGATCAGTGGTGCTTCTAATATCGGGGGGGAGGTCATTCCAGAGGGTTGGGCCCATCACAGAGAAGGCCCTACTCCTGGGCGCCGCCCGCTGGCACTGCTTGGTGGATGGCACCCGGAGGAGTCCCTCCCTGTGAGAGCGAATTGGTCGCAGGGATGTATGGGGTAGGATGCGATCCCGCAGGTAATTAGGTAGGATGCGATCCCGCAGGTAATTAGGTAGGATGCGATCCCGCAGGTAACTAGGTATGGGGTAGGATGCGATCCAGCAGGTAACTGCTGTTTGGAAAGCCGTCGATTCTAGACCTCGTTAGCTCAGGGTGAAATTTTCCCCTGACACAGACAGACGGACAGACAGACAGACAGACAGACAGACACACTCCACACCCCCGGGACCAACCTGCAGCCTCCAGATGTGCTCGCTCTCTTTGGAAATGTCTTCCACCGTTTCTCCCATCAAGGCGATCAGCATGTTGAGGAGCAAGACGAAGGTCAGGATGACGAAGGAGATGAGCAGGAGGAGGAAGAGGATGGGGTACTTGGCGTTTTTCGGGACGTCCAGCTCGCCGAGGCCCAAGGTCAGCATGAACAGGTCGATCTCGATGCTCCCCAAGACGCTGTACTCGTTGCATTTGCTCTCTTCGGGACACGAGTCCACCAAGGCGGCAAGAGCTGGCCGGAGAACGGGAAGGAGGAGAAGATTAAAAGGTAAAGGTTCCCCTTGCACACCTGTGCTCGTCGTTCCCGACTCTAGGGGGTGGTGCTCATCTCCGTTTCAAAGCCGAGGAGCCAGCGCTGTCCGAAGACGTCTCCATGGTCATGTGGCTGGCATGATTAAACAGTGAAGGCGCACGGAATGCTGTTCCCTTCCCACCAAAGGTGGTTCCTATTTTTCTACTTGCATTTTTCACCTGCATTTGAACTGCTAGGTTGGCAGAAGCTGGGACGAGTCACGGGAGCTCACTCCGTTACACTGCGCTAGGGATTCGAACCGCCGAATGGCCGACCTTTCTGATCGACAAGCTCAGCGTCTTAGCCCCTGAGCCCCCGCATCCCTATAGGAGAAGACGTTTTGGGGTACGTGTTTTGACTTTTTAGAAGAGAATGTTTGTAGCTCAGGGATGGACTGTGGGGCCCTTGGTGTCTCTGAACTATGTTGTCTTTCTTGCAGACATTTCATGACCCAACTAGGCAACATCATCAGTGGTAGAGGGGAAAAGGGTTTGCAGAGAGGAGGAAAAGGAGGAGGAGGAGGAGAAAGAGGACTGTGGGGTCCTTGGTGTTTCTGAACTGAGTTGTCCTTCTTTCAGATGTTTCATGACCCAGCTAGGTAACATTATCAGTGCTAGAGGGGAAAGGGGTTTGCAGAGAGGAGTTGTTGTTGTTGTTGTTGGTGGTGGTGGTGGAGAAGGAGAAGGAGGAGGAGGAGGAGGAGGAGGAGGAGGAGGAGGAAGAGGAGGAGGAGGAGAACAGTAGGGTTATTGCCGTGCAGATACTTCATTACAGTCCTTCTTTTCCTTAAACTAGACATACCCAGTTCCTGCAACCGTTCTTCATATGTTTTAGCTTCCAGTCCTCTAATCATCTTTGTTCCTCCTCCTCCTCTTTCTCTCTTTCTTTTTTTTCTTTTTCCTCCTCTTTTTCCTCCTCCTCTTCACAAACCCCTCTTCCTTCTAGCACTGACGACACTGCCTAGTTGGGTCATGAAATGTCTGCAAGAAAACAACCCAGCTCCGAGAGCACCAAGGACCCCACATCCACCTCCTCTTCCTCCTGTCCACCAACCCTTCTCTCATCTAACCCTGCTGATCTTACCTAGTTGGGTCACGAAACGTCTCTAAGAAAACAACCAATGACTCCACAATGGCCTTTCAGCTCAACACTTGATTCCCTCCCAAATAATGAAAGGTATCCACAGGGAATGTGTCAAAAAAGGCAAAATGGAGGCCATAACGGAGCAAGGCAAGTCTTGCATGTGTGATACGCATTAAAAGGGGCAGGGCTTTTTCTATTGTTGGCTCCTCCCTTTCCTGGGCGTCTTGGTCTTTATTCATCATCCCTCGTATACAGAGGTGGGTTCCTACCGGTTCGGCTCAGTTTGGCCGAGTAGGTAGTAACTCGGCCACCCAGGCCTCCGAATCGTTTGTATTGGAGGCGCCATAGGCGGTGCCATCTTGTTTTTTTCTTTTGCACATGTGCAGAAGCAATTCTTTCACTACTGCGCGCATAACACACATTAAGCCCGCGCACGCCCGAGGCACATCCCTGAGCGAACCGGCAGTAAAAGAATCCGGAACCCATCCCTGCTCGTATAGTATAGTGGAGGAAAAGACTGAGCTGAAGAACCGGAGAATAAAAGAAGACGACAAGGAGGAGATAATAATGAACATAACAGTGATTGATGAATTAAACCAGGGGGAAACTATATTAAGAGAGTTGAAACGAGAGTTGGAGATACAGGAAGATACTTTCGAAAGGGAGACAGGGGCTTGGGCAGAAATTTTCGCAATGGAAGAGAGTAGAGATGGGAGAAATACCCAGATTGAACAGCCAAAAAGTGGATGCAAAAAGAGATAAAGATCCAAGAGAGGACTATGGGAGGCAAGTCGAAAAAAGTAAAGCAATTCAAGTATTGAAGCGGGCAAGAGACAATGGATAGATGATTTCTCTTTATTGTTGTTCTGATTTTCTCTCTTTCCTTTCTTTTTTTAGGTAGGTGACATGACTAGAAGTTAGGCTGGATAGAAAGTAAACATCTTTTAATAAAGGTGACAGAAATAAAAGCTAGAATAAGAGATAGAAATAAGAGAAAGGGGGGATATTAATGTATACATTTTTGTACAATAAAATAAGAACAATAACCAGAGAAAACACCGAATAATTGAATGATGGCAGACTGCAACTTGATATAAACATGTATTACTATTAGAAATATATACCGTATTTTTCGGAGTATAAGACGCACCAAGGTTTGGAAGAGGCAAATTTTTAAAAAAAGTTTTTGCACTCTGCAGATCTCCCAAAAACGGGCCTGTTTGTTTGTTTTTCCAAAAAAAGGGCATGAATAGCCTTTAGGAGGCTTGTAGAGTGTTCCTGAGGGGTGGGGTGGGGCCAAAAATGAGCCAAAAATGGCCCGTTTTTGCAAAAAAATTGCATGCATAGCCTTTGGGAGGCTTATAGAGTGCTCCTGGGGGCTGGGAGGGGGGCAAAATTGAGCAAAAAATGGCCTGTTTTTCACTCATTTCTGCCCCCCTCCTAGCCCCCAGGAGCTCTCTGCAAGGCGCCAAATGCTCTTCATGGCCACTTTGGTGATGGGGGTAGGGGCTTCGGGAGGCAAAAAATGCTGTATTCCGTGTATAAGAGGCACCCAGATTTTCAGCCTCTTTTTTGAGGGAAAAAGTTGCGTCTTATACTCTGAAAAGTACAGTAAGTTGGTTGAATGTAATAGCTATGATTAATTTTATTAGTTTTATCTGTATTAGAATGCATGACACCCAGGTGCCACACTGCTCACGCATCAATATGTTTATCAAAAAAATGAAAAACTTCAAATAATAATTTTTAAAAGAGGCAGGGCTTGGCAGCACTGTTGTACCTTCTTTCGGGGAAGGGGCAGAGAGAAGTAGGGGAGAAGGATGGGAAAAGAGACGAGGAAAGAAGAAAGTAGAGAAGGGAGGGAGGGAGAGAAAGGAAGAGAGGAGAGGAGATGAGAGGAAGAGAAGGGAAGGAAGATAGAGAGGAGGAGAGGAAGATGGGAGAAGGAGAGAAAGAGAGAAGGAGAGAGGGTAGGAAGGGGAAGGGGAAAAGAGGAGGAGGGGAGAGGTAAGGGAAGAAGGAAGGGAAAAGAGACGAGGAAAGAAGAAAGTAGAGAAGGGAGGGAGGGAGAGAAAGGAAGAGAGGAGAGGAGATGAGAGGAAGAGAAGGGAAGGAAGATAGAGAGGAGGAGAGGAAGATGGGAGAAGGAGAGAAAGAGAGAAGGAGAGAGGGTAGGAAGGGGAAGGGGAAAAGAGGAGGAGGGGAGAGGTAAGGGAAGAAGGAAGGGAAAGGAGAGGAGGAAGGAAGTAGAGAAGGGAGGGAGGGAGAAAAGAAAGGGAAAAGAAAGTGGTGTCAAAACAGGAGAGGGATGATAAACAAAGCAACCCAAATGGAATATTATAATTCTACAAATGTATAAGAACCCTGAATGTAAAAAAAGAATAATAACCATGTGAATGTATACTCATAATTGTATATAGAGAACAAAAAATAAAATAAAATAAAAAAAACGTTGCACCTTCTTTGAACACCCCCCCAGTCCACAATTATTACCCCCTGCTGTCAGGCCTGCAGCCATTTTTTTCTTGTGGATCTTTGGCCTGCCACACTTTCTATTATTCTACTGTGGGAAAATGGGACGGGGGGTTGTATGGAGTTAGATGCGATGTAGCCAAAACAACATTCTTTCTAGAAAGCCAAGGTCATCCTTTGTCTTTGCACCTCTGCACCTGACTGGAACTGGATGGGTGGAAGCAGCCAGCGTGGCAGTGGGAGATTGGACCATGGGATGGACTTGTGGGCGTGGGGGCAAGATCTTGAACTTTCAACCGGGTGGGGGAAACCGGGAAGCTTTCAGATTTGGGTTTCCCCAGATGTGCCAACATGGCTCTCTTCATCAATTGGGACTTTTGAGCAATTCTTTGCCTCAGACTCTGATTTACTTTTGGATGCTATTTGGAACCCTGACATTAACCCAAACATCTGAAAACAACCCTGACATGTGCGAATAAAGCATCAAATTCTGTTTACCTACGCCGAATCCAAACAAAAACACCAGATAGACGGCGATAAACTTGATCACATCATGCAAAATGACCTACAAGGCAAAAGAAAAAGCATTAAGGGTGAATTTAAAGCACAGGAAAAGAAATGGCATTGCTCGAATAGAATAGAATAGAATAGAATAGAATAGAATAGAATATTTAATTATTAATGTATTTAATTATTTAACTGTTTTATGTATGTATTTTATAACGCATTTTAGTGACTGTACACCGTCCCGAGTCCCTTTTGGGAGAGGGGGCGGTCTATAAATATGAATAATAAATATGAATAATAAATATGAATAATAATAATAATAATAATAATAATAATAATAATAATAGAATAGAATAGAATAGAATAGAATAGAATAGAATAGCAGAGTTGGAAGGGACCTTGGAGGTCTTCTAGTCCAACCCCCTGCCTAGGCAGGAAACCCTATACCATTTCAGACAAATGGCTATCCAGCATCTTCTTAAAGACTTCCAGTGTTGGGGCATTCACAACTTCTGGAGGCAACTTCTGTTCCACCGATTAATTGTTCTAACTGTCAGGAAGTTTCTCCTCAGTTCTAAGTTGCTTCTCTCCTTGATTAGTTTCCACCCATTGCTTCTTGTTCTACCCTCAGGTGCCTTGGAAAATAGTTTGACTCCCTCTTCTTTGTGGCAACCCCTGGGATATTGGAAGACTGCTATCATGTCTCCCCTAGTCCTTCTTTCTATTAAACTAGACATACCCAGTTCCTGCAACCGTTCTTCATATGTTTTAGTCTCCAGTCCCCTAATCATCTTTGTTGCTCTTCTCTGCACTCTTTCTAGAGTCTCCACATCTTTTCTACATCGTGGCGACCAGAACTGAATGCCGTATTCCAAGTGTGGCCTTACCAAGGCCTTATAAAGTGGTATTAACCCTTCACGTGATCTTGATTATCTCCCTGCGTTATGCAGCCTAGAACTGTGTTGGCTTTTTTGGCAGCTGCTGCACACGGCTGGCTCCTATTTAAATGGTTGTCCACTAGGACTCCAAGATCCCGCTCACACTTACTACTGTTGAACAAGGTACCACCTATACTGTACTCTTGGTTGCTCTTCTCTGCACTCTTTCCAGAGTCTCCGTATCTTTTCTACATCGTGGTGACCAAAACTGAATGCAGGATTCCAAGTGTGGCCTTCCCAAGGCCTTATAAAGTGGCATTATAAAGATAGATAGATAAATGGATAGATGGACAGATGGACAGACAGACAGATAGCAGATAGATAGATAGATAGATAGATAGATAGATAGATAGATGATAGAAAGATAGATAGATAGATAGATAGATAGATAGATAGATAGATGATAGATAGATAGATAGATAGATAGATAGATAGATAGATAGATAGATAGATAGATGATATGAAGATATGTAGAGGGAGATAGAGAAAGAGAGAGATGGATAGACAGACAGACAGACAGACAGAGCCACAACCCAGAAGAGGAGCTGCCCAGGAGGTATGCACACGCCAGAAAATTAACTTCCAGTTTCCGGCGTGCGCATGTGCACTAGCGAGTTAGTCTTCCGGTTACTGCCGTGCATGCGCGCATCCCACCGGAAAAATGGAAGACCAGCTTTTCCAGTTTCCAGTATTGCCGCATGCCTGAGGGCCAACTGATCGCCGCACGCACATGAGCCTCAGAAATCCAGAAGAGGAACAGGCAACGCCACATGTGCCGGGCAGCATGGCTCCGTGTGCCGCTTTATGCCACAGGTTCGCCATCACGGCTGTAGAAGAATTGTTATGCGCAGCCTCCCTCTTAAGAGAGCTGAATTGCTGGGCCTGGCCAGAGAGACCCAGCGCCTATCCAACAGGGCTTGCAAAGGCCGCCTTACCTGTTGAATCATCACGCTGTAGATGCCCATGGATTGCAACCCCCGCGTGAAATACAGCATGTTGGCCCAGCCTAAGGACATGGCCAGGACGAGGCAGGGCAGGTGTCCTTTGTAGGAGAAAAGGTAGAGGAAGACCGAGACGATTACCAGCACCGCTTGAATGAAGCTGGGAAGGACCACAAAAACATTATATTTTAATTTGTGTTCTTCCTTTCAGTTACACTGCTGTAAACATTTAACATGGTATTCTTTCAAGCCGGTGGTGTTTTTATGATATGGTTAAAGATGATTAACTCTTGTCATTTAGGGAATGGTTAGGGAAAGAAAAGAAAAAAATTCTATCAATTATAGTTTAGGGTGTCAATACTACAAGCATATAATTATTTGGTGTTTTTTTTATCGAAAGTTAACGTTAAGAAAAGAAGTGCTGCAACTCACCCCAAAGTACTGATTGTAAGGTGGCTTTGAGCTTAATTACCGGTACTTAATAATAACATCTCCATTGTATTATGGACTGTTAGCTAGATATAAAATCAGATAGATAGATAGATAGATAGATAGATAGATAGATAGATAGATAGATAGATAGATAGATAGATAGATAGATAGATAGACAGACAGACAGACAGACAGACAGACAGACAGACAGACAGACAGATTTATATAGAGAAAGATAGATAGATAGATAGATAGATAGATAGATAGATAGATAGATAGATAGATAGATAGATAGATAGATATAGAGATGGATAGATAGATGGATAGACAGACAGACACAGACAGATAAATGAGGGGCATAGATAGATAGATAGATAGATAGATAGATAGATAGATAGATAGATAGATAGATAGATACATACATACATACATACATACATAGATACATAGATACATAGATACATAGATAGATACGTAGATAGATAAGTAGATAGATATATAAGACAGACAGATATATATATATAGAGAGAAAGATAGATATAGATAGATATAGAGAAGGATAGATAGACAGACAGACAGACAGACGGACGGACGGACGGACGGACGGACGGAAGGATGGATGGATGCAGTGGCGTAGCGTGGGGGGTGCAGGGGGGGCCGGCCGCACCGGGCGCAACATCTGGGGGGGCGCCCTGACTCGCCCCGCGCCGCCCTTTGCTGGACTGTGGCCGCCTCTTTCCGCGCCCGGCTTGGCCCGCGAACTAAGCTCCCCGGCCCCGGCCCGCCCAGGCCCCTCCTGCGCACTGCCTACCTCCCAGCGGAGCCGCCAAGACCTGCCGCGCCGCCCCCACGGGAGCCGAAGGAGAGCGCCACCGCGTCCTCCCGCTCTGCCTGGAGCACCCCGGGGAGCCGGCGCCTTCCCGAAGCCCCCGGTGCGCCTCCCACCCCCGCGGCACCTGCTTCCCTTCAGTCGAGCCTTTTCCCGCTGCCCTGTCAAGCTCCTCCTCAGGAGGAAGGCAGGAGGCCAGCATGGAGAGCCTCACTTGACTGATGCCGACCAAGGGGCAGCTGCAGTCGGGCCGCCCTCGGGTTAGGGGGCGCAAATTACTTGCCCCGGGTGCTGACAACCCACGCTACGCCACTGGATGGATGGATGGATGGATGGATGGATGGAGATAGAGAGGGGGAGAGAGAGAGAGAGAGAGAGAGATGAGAGAGAGAGAAGGAGAGAGAGAGATGATAATGAAATGTAACAATTATTTAGGCAGAAGGAATAATGCAAGTCTGTATTAAACAAGTATTTTTTTCAATCTCGGCCAGTTTAAGATGGGTGGACTACAATTCCCAGAATTCCCCAGCCAGCATGGCTGCCTGGGGAATTCTGGGAGTTGAAGTCCACCCATCTTGCCCTGTCAAGCTCCTCCTCAGGAGGAAGGCAGGAGGCCAGCATGGAGAGCCTCACTTGACTGATGCCGACCAAGGGGCAGCTGCAGTCGGGCCGCCCTCGGGTTAGGGGGCGCAAATTACTTGCCCCGGGTGCTGACAACCCACGCTACGCCACTGGATGGATGGATGGATGGATGGATGGATGGAGATAGAGAGGGGGAGAGAGAGAGAGAGAGAGAGAGATGAGAGAGAGAGAAGGAGAGAGAGAGATGATAATGAAATGTAACAATTATTTAGGCAGAAGGAATAATGCAAGTCTGTATTAAACAAGTATTTTTTTCAATCTCGGCCAGTTTAAGATGGGTGGACTACAATTCCCAGAATTCCCCAGCCAGCATGGCTGCCTGGGGAATTCTGGGAGTTGAAGTCCACCCATCTTAAACTGGCCGAGATTGAAAAAAATACTTGTTTAAAAGGAAAATTTCTGTAATCTTGCAAACCTAGGTTGGTTTTTGGGGTTGGAGGCAAACGAAACATCCCCAAGGGAGCATGCCTACAGGTAGTCCTCAACTTATGACTATAATGGAACCTGGACATTACCGTCATAAATCGCCAGGAGAGCAAAGCAAGGTCATTGCATCACTTACAAGGCGAAATGGAACCAGGCGTCCGAGAGAATTGTCTGTAGGTCGGAAGGCCGTAGCAAGAAAATGGCTACACTCTGCAGGAGGAAATACACACAGGATACAACAGATTTAGTAAGGCACGTTAAACACACGCTAGCCCCATTCTACAGGTAGTCCTCGACTTACAACAAAACGAGACCTACAAGCGGGCATCGCACGCCTCCCGGAGGCTACCATACAAGGACAAATTATGCAGGGGAAAGATTACTCAGAGGTGGGAGATACTTCCAATGTAATCTAGCAGATCCCCTGCGTGGATTGCCCCTGGGACTATGTAGGACAGATGGGGAGGAAGCTAACCAACAGATTGCAAGAACTCATTGGTAGCCTCACACTGCAATGAACAAGAACATACATTCAATTTTGCAGCTGTATTAAGATTGTTGGACGAGCAGGTACAAAAACAGCCGGGGAAGTGATTGAAGCCTGGGAAACGGTCCCTTCGTCAGTCAAACAGGGGTGCTGATTTACCACCAGCCTATCAAATACTTAAAACAAGGATGTCAAACTCAATTTCATTAAGGGCCGTCAGGGGGCCAAGCAGGAGTGGCCGACTGGGTGGGCGTGGCCAACTGGGTGGGCATGGACAGTTTGACGCCACTCACTGAGTGTGGCTACCAGGGACGTGCGGTCAGGGGAGGCAAGGGAGGCAGAGCCTCACCTCTCTTCATGAAATAATAGTATATAATATTATATATAATATTATATATAGTAGTATATATAAATAATAGTATATAATATTATATATAATATTATATACATTTATATTATATATAAATAATAGTATATAATATTATATATAATATTATATACATCCGCCCGGCTGCGCCCGGGAGCTGCGGAGGCAGAAATGTTGTCGGCGCTCCCGGATGACGAAGGGCGCTCCCGGATGACGAAGGACGTTCCCCAGTCGCTTTCGTGGCTTCGTCATCCGGGAGCCCCGGCAACATTTCTGCCTCCGCAGCTCCCAGCCGCGGCCGGACGGATGTAGGCAGAGCAGTGCCGAGGTGGTCCGGGTGGACGAAAGAGCGAGCGAGCAATGGAGGTCCTCGGTCGCTCGCCCGCCGGACTGCCTCGGCGCCACTCTGGCTACCTCCGTCCGTCCACGCCTGCGAGCTGCGGAGGCAGAAATGTTGTTGGCGCTCCTGGATGACGAAGCCACGAAAGCGACTGGGGAATGACTAGAACCTTCCTGCCTCTGCTGGACTGCAAAGTCCAGCAGAGGCAGGAAGGTTCTCGTCGTTCCCCAGTCGCTTTCGAGGACTGCGGAGCGCGAGCCGGTGGAGCACGCTCAGGAAGGCGGGGAATGGGATCACGTGTGCTGGAAGCTGAGGCAGCTTCAGCCTCCAGCACACGTGGTCCCATTCCCCGCCTTCCTGATGACGTCACCAGCCTCACCAGCCATAAACCTCACCGCACGTCACTGGTGGCTACTGGATGGGCGGAGCTGACTGGATGGGTGTGGCCAGCTTGACGCCACTCCCCAAACTGCTGACATTTTCCCTCTTTGCTCTGCGTAGAACGGGCTAAAGCGACAGAGGACAGACCCTTACATTTTCCAAGAGGATTTAGTGGGCCAGATCCGGGCCTTGGACCTTGTGTTTGACACCCCTGACTTAGAAGGCAAGGGCTGGCCAGCAAAAGCAAACAGCCAGGGACTTAAAAGACAGCGATCAACACACCCCATTTACAACAATACTATAAATACCACACACAGAACCATACACGCTCTGCTAGAGAGAAGTTCTCCGAGAATGGGCTCCAGCACGAGTCTGAAAGTTCAGACGACGAAACCTCTCGTCCCGGCGACCGACCCAGATTGGACCCTGCAACTTTATCTTGGGACACGTAGATTCGCTTCCATTCGTCAGGAATATTCCAATTAACGCTTACCTCTTTAATAGCAATAAACACGGCTCCCAAAATAACCATGGCTTGTCCCGCCAACTGTAACCAATTCAGGTCTCCAATCAGTGCCAGAGGGTACGGCGGAGGCTAGTGACGAAAAAAATACACAAGAAAAAGCTAAGAATGGAGGTAGTTCTCGCCTTACAACTGTTCATTTAGTGACGATTCAAAGTTACGACAAGGCTGAAAATAGTGGCTTATGATCGATCCTTGCACTTATGACCGTTACAGTACCCACACAATCGTGTGATCCAGATTTCGGAGCTGGACAACCACCATGGACAGGCGGTCCTCAACATACAATGGCTCATTTAGCGACCGTTCAAGATTACGACGGCACTGAACCCCACTGTTTTGGCGGGCCACAACATCGACTTACAACCGTTTGTTCTGAAGTTGCAATAGCACAGGAAAAAGTGACTTATGGCTGTTTTCACACTTACGACCATGGCAGCATCCCCGTGGTCACATGATCAAAATTCAGACTCTCGGCAACTGACTCATATTTATGACGGTCGCAGTGTCCCGGGGTTATGCGATCCCCTTTTGTGACTTTCTGACAAGTAAAGTCAAGGGGAGAAGCCTGATTCATTTAATGACCCCGTTCCTAACTTAACAACTCTAGGGATTCACTTAACAACTTCTGACAATTTTTCACACTTATGACCGTCACAGCATCCCCGTGGTCACCTGATCGAAATTCAGATGCTTGGCAACTGCTTCGTACTTACGACGGTTGCAGTATCCCAGGGTCACGTGCTGTGATCCCCTTTTGCAACCTTCTGACAAGCAAAGTCCATGGGGAATCTGGGTTCACTTAACAACTGTATTGCTAACTTAACAACTGCAGGGATTCACTTAACAACCGTGGCGAGAAAGGTGGTAAAATGGGGCAAACCTCACTGAACAAATTTCTCTCTTAGCAACATAAATTTTGGGCTGAGTTGTGGTCGTAATGTAAGCCAAAAAAGGGAATACAAACTTTGGTTGTGTAAACAGAGGCATAGACTCAAAATCAGGTGAAGCATTAGTAGCTCTTTCTAAAGCCTTAGTAAGGCCACACCTGGAATATTTGCATCCAGTTTTGGTCACCACATTACAAAACAGATGTTGAGACTTTGGAAAATGTGTAGAGAAGGCAACTAAGAGGATTAAGGGACTGGAGAATAAAACATATACAATACAATACAATAGCAGAGTTGGAAGGGACCTTGGAGGTCTTCTAGTCCAACCCCCTGCCTAGGCAGGAAACCCTATACCGTTTCAGACAAATGGCTATCCAACATCTTCTTAAAGACTTCCAGTGTTGGGGCATTCACAACTTCTGGAGGCAACTTCTCTTCCACGGATTAATTGTTTTCACTGTCAGGAAGTTTCTCCTCAGTTCTAAGTTGTTTCTCTCTTTGATTAGTTTCCACCCATTGCTTCTTGTTCTACCCTCAGGTGCTTTGGAGAATAGTTTGACTCCCTCTTCTTTGTGGCAACCCCTGAGATATTGGAAGACTGCTATCATGTCTCCCCTGGTCCTTCTTTCTATTAAACTAGACACACCCAGTTCCTGCAACCGTTCTTCATATGTTTTAGTCTCCAGTCTCCTAATCCTCTTTCTTGCTCTTCTCTGCACTCTTTCCAGAGTCTCCACATCTTTTCTACATCGTGGTGACTATTCTGTTCTGTTCTATTCCTATTCTATTCTATTCTATTCTATTCTATTCTATTCTTTCCTTGTTCTGTTCTGTTCTATTCAGAAAATTTCTCCTCAGTTCTAAGTTGCTTCTCTCCTTGATTAGTTTCCACCCATTGCTTCTTGTTCTACCCTCAGGTGCCTTGGAGAATAGCTTGACTCCCTCTTCTTTGTGGCAACCCCTGAGATATTTCAAGACTGCTATCATGTCTCCCCTAGTCCTTCTTTCTCTTAAGCTAGACATGAAGAACAGAATTGCAGGATTTGGGTATGGCTAGTCTAAAGAAAGTAAGGACTAGGGGAGACATGATAGCAGCCTTCCAATATTTGAGGGGTTGCCCCAAAGACGAAGGGGGTCAATCTATTCTCCAAAGCACCAGAGGGCAGGACAAGAAGCAAGGGATGGAAACTAATCAAAGAGAGAAATCCCCAGACAGTAAGGACAATTAAACAGTGGAACAGCTTGCCACCAGAAGTTGTGGATGCTTCATATCGCTGTTTTTAAGAAGAGACTGGACAATCACTTTTCTGAAATGATATAGGGTCCCCTGCTTGAGCAGGGGGTTGGACTAGAAGACCTCCAAGGTCCCTTCCAGCTCTATTCTGATCCTGACTACCTATATTTATAATCCTTGCCACATCCCGGTCTTACATGATTTGCCATTTGCAGTTCTCCCAGCAAAGTCAGTGGAGGAACCCGGATTCGCTTAACAACTTGGTGATTCACTTAACAACAGCAGCAATTCACTCAGTGACCATGCCATATAAGAGGTTGTAAAAGCGGGCGCAAGTCACTGAACAACCACCTCGCTTAGTCATGGGAATTCTGCTCCCAATGGTGGCCGTAAGTTCGAGAACTACCTATAGAAGGGAGTTTATGAAAGATGCCCCTGAAGGGATCCATTCTTCTTCTTCTTCTTCTTCTTCTTCTTCTTCTTCTTCTTCTTCTTCTTCTTCTTCTTCTTCTTCTTCTTCTTCTTCTTCTTCTTCTTCTTCTTCTTCTTCTTCTTCTTCTTCTTCTTCTTCTTCTTCTTCTTCATCTCCTCCTCCTCCTCCTCCTCCTCCTCCTCCTCCTCCTCCTCCTCCTCCTCCTCCTATCTTCTATTTTTTTTCTTCTATATATATAAAAATGGCTGTGTGAGTATGTTCCAGCATAACTCTGGAACGCCTGGAGCAATTTCAACCAAACTTGGTACACAGATAACTTTCTCTCTGGAAACAAATACTGTGGGGGTAAGACTCCCCTAATGCCCCTCAGGGTGTGTCTTCTGTTAAGATATGGCCTGTTGTGCCTTGAAATGGCTTCTACTGTACTGCTGTAAAATGGCTTCCACTATACAGTGCAGTGGAGTTGCCATGGTGACGGCTTCACAGTACTCCACAAGGGGACAGAAATTTGGATTTTGATCGGGACATTTCCCCCCTATAAATAAATACCCGGGCAACGCCACTTTATCGGCTACTCCAAATAGAAAGGAAGGAAGATCTCGTTCTGCCTTCCCTACCTGCTTGGTGTGAGGCCTGTAGTAGGAGATCAATGTCAAAATGAGGTTGTAGATGAAGTACAGGCAGCAGGAGAGGAAGAAGACGTGTCGGGCGAATCGTTTCCACTTCATCCGGAGTAAGGAATGAAGCGGTTCCAGAGCCAGCATTTCGTGACGATTCTGCTTTGGGGGCAAAAAAAAACCAGATTAAAAGAAAAGAGAGAGCGTTAAAACAGGAAAAATAATAGGTTAATTAAGCTAGGCCGCGAGCTTGAATGGCTCAATTAATCCATCACTACAGCTAGTCCTCAGCTTACAACGGTTCATTTAGTGACCGTTCAAAGTTACAACGGCACTGGAAAAGGCGACTTAGGACCATGTTTCACACTTACGACTGTGGCAGCGTCCCCGTACTCATGTGATTTACATTTGGATGCTTGACAACTGACTCACAATTACGACCGTTGCAGGGTCCCAGGGTTACGTGATCCCCTTTTGCGACCTTCTGACGAGCAGAAGGGGGAAAGTCAAGGGGGAAATCAGATGCGCTTAACAACCATATTACAAAACTTAACAAATGCTATGAGTCACTTAACAACCAGGGCCAGAAAAGTCGTAAAATGGGGCAAATCACACTGCGGTGTGATTCCTTAACAACCACAGCAAGAAAGGCTGCAAAATGGGCTAAAACGCACTTCACAATTCTTGCTTCACAAACTGTGACAGTAATTTAACAAATGTAGCAATTCACTAAACAAATGTGACATATATATTTAGGCATACCAGGGGTTGTAACACAAATATATATATATATATATATATATATATATATATATATATATATATATATATATATATATATATATATATATATATATATATATATATATATATATATATATTAGTATTTCTATTTCTTTCCATGATTTATATATATATTTCTATTTCTATTTATTTTCATTATTTATATATATATTTCTATTTCTTTCCATGATTTTTTATATACATTTCTATTTCTATTTATTTTCATTATTTATATATATAATGTTTATTTCTGCTTATTTCTTTTTCCATTTTTAAGCTTGACTCCCCATCAGGGGCAAAATTCACTTAACAACTGTTTTGCTTAGCATGAAATTTTTTTTAGCCTCAATCGTCATGAGTCAATGATTACTGTAAATAATTGCACTTCCTGTCCAGACTACAAAGTCAGTTTATTCAGCAAGTGGCACAATTTATTTTAGAAATTAAGAAAATTGCGGGGTCCAAAGGAATTTCAAATAAATGATGACATCAAGAGTGGCACTGAATTTTTCAGCCTGCCCACCCTGGACAATAAACCAGAGTTAAACTAAGGTTTACAGGAAAAGTGAGCCTTCAAGAGGCATGCTGAATCTACGGTCTTACAAATTTGAACACCTCTTATTTATCACATGTGGTGGACATGTGTGAAGGCAAGAAAATATTGGATAAAAATACACACATGGCTGTAGAAGAAGATGATTAAGCAACACATAGATTTTAAACCAGAAATATTTTTATTAGGCATAATACCAGAAAATTACGACAAAGCGACTATATATTAAATATTACATGTATTGACGGCAGTGAGAATCGTATTTGCACAATATTGGAAAAATGAGAACACCCCCCCCCCCCCGATGAAAATATAATCCAGAAAATATTGGACTGGGCAGAGATGGATAGATTGACATTGAAAATAAAAGATAATGGAGACACAGAATATTATTTAACGTGGAATAGGTTCTATCAGTGGTTAGAGATAAGAGGTAGACATTAGATCAGGGGCGTCCAAACTTGGCAACTTTAAGACTTGTGGACTTCAACTGCCAGAATTCCCCAGCCAGCTCTGCTGGCTGGGGAATTCTGGGAGTTGAAGTCCACAAGTCTTAAAGTTGCCAAGTTTGGACACCCCTGCATTAGATGAAGAAAGAATATTGCTGTGTTTAGGTAAAATACGAACACTGTTTATAATTATATGTATGCTAATATATGTAACAGGAACATAAAAAAGCAAATATAATTATAAATATGGTTATAATTATTTTGTTATTTTAGTACTATTGCTATCAGTATATGTGTTATCTTTTTTTTTCTTTCCTTTTTATGCCCGAACAATACACTGTATACAAAATATTTATATAAAAAATTTAAAAAAAAAATGACATAACAAAAAAAAATTTGAATTCCTCCCTTCTGATGCCCACGGGATGTTTCCAAAATTGTTGGAAATCTGCAAGAAAGTATGGTTTGTTTTGATTCCATCTCTACCACCAGCTGGACTAAAAGCCAGGACATTTTTTTTAAAAAAGAAGTCTTCATCCCAGGAACAAAATTGTCAAGCCACAGACAGCTGTGCCGCCAACTGAATTTGATGAATGCAGCATAAAAAATATATACCATATGTTTCAGACTATAAGAGGCAACAAGATTTCGAAAAGGTAAATAAGAAAAAAAAAAGGGTTTTGTCCTCTCCGGCCCCCAGGAGCACTCTGCAGGCTTCGGCAGACCTGGGGGAAGACAAAAACGCCCCCATTTTTGCAAAAATCGGGTGGGAAACGGTCAATTTTTCACAAAAATGGAAGTGCTTTTGCCTTTTGCCCAAGCCCTGCTGAAGCCTGCAGAGCAGTGGTGGGTTGGCATGGGCCTGGTACGGGCGTAGCGGTGGCAGCTGGGAGCAGCAGCCACCATACCGGAACGGTGTTTCGGTGGGCCTACTTGTCCGCCCACGTTCCTTACCTCTTTTTGAGGGAAAAGGGCCAATTGCACACTTGCGCGCAGCCAATGGTACTTACAATACAATACAATAGTAGAGTTGGAAGGGACCTTGGAGGTCTTCTAGTCCAACCCCCTGCCTAGGCAGGAAACCCTATACCATTTCAGACAAATGGCTATCCAACATCTTCTTCAAGACTTCCAGTGTTGGGGCATTCACAACTTCTGGAGGCAACTTCTGTTCCACTGATTAATTGTTCTCACTGTCAGGAAATTTCTCCTCAGTTCTAAGTTGCTTCTCTCCTTGATTAGTTTCCACCCATTGCTTCTTGTTCTACCCTCAGGTGCCTTAGAGAATAGTTTGACTCCCTCTTCTTTGTGGCAACCCCTGAGATATTGGAAGACTGCTATCATGTCTCCCCTGGTCCTTCTTTCTCTTAAGCTAGACATACCCAGTTCCTGCAACCGTTCTTCATATGTTTTAGTCTCCAGTCCCCTAATCCTCTTTGTTGCTCTTCTCTGCACTCTTTCTAGAGTCTCCACATCTTTTTTACATCGTGGTGACCAAAACTGAATGCCGTATTCCAAGTGTGGCCTTACCAAGGCCTTATAAAGCGGCATCAACACTTCACGTGATCTTGATTCTCTCCCTCTGTTGATGCAGCCTAGAACTGTGTTGGCTTTTTTGGCAGCTGCTGCACACGGCTGGCTCCTATTTAAATGGTTGTCCACTAGGACTCCAAGATCCCTCTCACAGTTACTACTATTGAGCAAGGTACCACCTATACTGTACCTGTGCGACATTGCCGAGCAGCTGGGGCATCGCAGGGTGGACAATTGGCTCATTTTTCACAAAAATTGGGTGAAAGGGTGGGTCTTTGGGAGGCGAGAAATGGCTTTATTCGGTGTATAAGACGCGCCAACATTTCCACGCTCTTTTGGGGGGGAAAGTGCATCTTATACTCTGAAAAATACGGTAACTTTTGGCATTTGTATTCCGGAAACTCAGTTCAAAATAGTGACAGGGGCAGGACGGGTAGAAAAGCAGAGGGAGGCCATATTAGGAAACAGATGCGCCAAAATAAATCAAATAAGTAAATAAAACCAGTTACTCCTCGACTTACAACAGATTGTCCAGTGACTATTAGAGGTTGCAACAGCACAGGAAAAAAGTGACTTATGGCTGTTTTCATGCTTACAACCACTGCAGCATCCCCCGTGGTCACATGATCAAAATTCAGACTCTCGGCAACTGACTCATATTTAGGACGGCTGCAGCGAACCCCGGGGTTATGCGATTGCAACCTTCTGACAAGGAAAGTCAATGGGGAAGCCTGATTCACTTACCGTATTTTTCAGAGTATAAGGCGCACCAGAATATAAGACACACCAAGATTTTGAAGAGGCAAATTAAAAAAAAAAAGTTTTTGCACTCTGCAGAACTCCCCAAAACAGCCCGTTTTTCACGAAAATGGGCCCATTTTTTGTCAAATATAGAGGGCATGCATAGCCTTTAGGAGGCTTCCAGAGTGCTCCTAGGGGTTGGGGGGGGCAAAAACGAGCAAAAAATGAGCCGCTTTTCATGAAAAAGGACCCATTTTTTGTCCAAAAAATTGCATGCATAGCCTTTAGAAGGCTTATAGAGTGCTCCTCGGGGCTGGGGGGGGGGCATTTTTGCCTTCCCCAGCCCCCAGGAGCACTCTGGAAGCCTCCTACAGGCTCTGCATGGCCTTTGTTGCAAAGGGGGCGGGTTTTGGGAGGCCAAAAATGCTGTATTCAGTGTATAAGATGCACCCAGATTTTCACCCTCTTTTTTTTGGGGGGGGGGGGAAAGGTATGTCTTACACTCCGAAAAATATGGTAACTACCCTGTTTCTAACTTAAAAACTCCAATGATTCACTTAACAGCTGTGGCAACAAAGGTTGTAAAATGGGGCACACTCACTTAACAATTTTCTCACGTAGCAAGCCAGGTTCGCTTAACGTCCTGGCAAAAATTCTGTAAAATTGTGTGGGAGCAATGGAAATTTTGAGCTCAATGTGGGTTGTAAGTTGAGGACTATCTGTGAATCCCTTGATTAAAGGCAGCTGCTGAGGCCTGATTTAATACTTCCCTTTGTTCCTGAGCTATGTTCCTTTTGCCGAAAACAAGATCAGATCTCCAGCTCTTGTGTGATATTTCTGTGGATTCCATGTGAAATGCTGACATTTGGGACTGGCTAGGAACCCTGGCCTGGATCTCAGAACTTGGGACTGGTTTTTGATTATTCTTCCATGTGCATCTATTAAACATATAACCATTTATGTAAATCTCTTTCAGACAGCCTGCTTTGCATTCGTTGTCTGTGGCAATGTCCCAGTTCTGGGAGGTGGCGTCCACACATCTGAAATCTGCTAAGATTGAGAAACACTGGCTCACACTTTTAAAAGGGGTTTGCCTGAAATTCAACCTTTAATACCTCCCCCAAATGAGAAAATGTACCAAACAGGAGTATGAGAAAGTTTGAAAAGTGCTGTAAGTATCCATTTTAATCCTTATAGCCCCTAATGAAAAGATAAATACATAGAGAAAGAATGTGTGAGTGTGTGTGTGTGTGTGAGAGAGAGAGAGAGAGAGAGAAGGAGAAAAAGAGAAAGAGAAAAGGAAAAGAGAGAGAGAAGAAGAAAAGACAAAGAAAGAGAGAAAGGAAAGAGAAAGAGAGAGAAAGAGAGAAATAAAAAGAAAGAGAGAGAGAGAGAAGGAGAAAAAGAGAAAGAGAAAAGGAAAAGAGAGAGAGAAGAAGAAAAGACAAAGAAAGAGAGAAAGGAAAGAGAAAGAGAGAGAAAGAGAGAAATAAAAAGAAAGAGAGAGAGAGAGAAGGAGAAAAAGAGAAAGAGAAAAGGAAAAGAGAGAGAGGAAGAAAAGACAAAGAAAGAGAGAAAGGAAAGAGAAAGAGAGAGAAAGAGAGAGAGTGAGAGAAACAAAGAGAGAGAGAGAGAGAAAGAAAGAAAGAAAGAGAGAGAGAGAGAGAGAGAGAGAGAGAGAGAGAGAGAGAGAGAGAGAGAGAAATCTTGAAAAATGGAAGCACTGTTGCTTTGAGAATGCTCTGACCCAAGGACTTACCCCAATATTTGTATTATAGACAATGATATCCAGTAACGAGTTTTCTGAAGTGGTGTCCAATTCTGTGAGGTCATAAAGCGAGGACTGGACGGGGCCATAAGCCCAGTCAGTGAACTTCCTGGAAAGGCTGCGGATGGGTTTCTCCTTGATTTCTCTGCTGAGAATGTACTTCAGAATCTGAAACAATCCAATTCAAGAAGAGAACAGGTTAAGAGTCCAGACTGCGTAAAGGCAAGGAAGAGAAGGTCTCAAAAGTCCCCTCAAAGACCACCATCCTGCTCCTTAGAAGAGGTGAACAGTACTGAAAGTTGATCCTTGCACCTCTTTCAATTTTGCATACTGACAAAGTTGTCATTGAGGGCAGTGTTACTCAGCCTCAACAACTTTAAGCCATTGAACACATCCAAAAAGACAGACAACAGTTGGGGTGGGATATTGACCCGGTCTATAGAGTAAACTCAGCATATGCCAGAACACATAACGTTCCAAGGGAGGTCCACATTAAATTTCTCAGAAAGACTACAAGAGATGAGATTCTGAGTGCACAAAGGGGGCAAGTATTAAAATACAAGGATAGATAAATAGCCATTCTGAAACAAATCCCAAAGAAAGTTAGAGATAAAAGAAAAAACTATTCGCTTCTAGCGAATAAATTATACCAGAAAGGGGTGTGGTTCAGATGGCTTATGCCAGAAGGTATGTTAATATTCTGGGAGGACACGAGAGTTAAAATCAACACAACTATGGAGGCTGAGGCCTTCATGGAAAAAAACAAAGTCCTCCTAGATAAATCTGATGACATTACACAGGACACACAGGACACGGGAGGTGCCGGAATCCTGCTGGAGGGGGGAGAAGAGGCAACATCGAGAAAACTCAGATCACAAAAATGAACTGAAAATCTGTTTGATATAAAATGATTGAAATTATTTGTAGATAAAAGGTTATATGCTGACAAAATATTATTAAGTAGTAACAAGTTAATGTAATAATAAATGAAAATTATGAGAATGCGGAGGAGGGCCATTTCCTGCATAATGTAGCTGTCAAAATTTGTAACTTTATCCACCGTCCCTTTTCCTGACTATTTTTTGTAAAACCAATAAAATTTTGTTTTAACAACTTTAAGCCATGTGGACTTCCACTCCCAGAATTCCCCAGCCAGCATGCTTTTAAGACGGGTAGACTTCAACTCCTGGAATTGCCCAGCTAGCCTTGTACGCAGACAAATAGTCAAAATCCAGTGCAGAGTTCCAAGATCCAGATCAGAGTTGTCAGCCAGTCCCAGAGTCAGAATTTCACAAACAGAATCCTTGCTGCCTGGGGAATTCTGGGAGTTGAAGTCCATATAGCTTAAAGTTGCTGAACACTTTTAGGGTTATCCGTAGGCACTAAGAAATATAAAATGGGGGTTCCTAAATATGAACTCTGCTCAAAAATTTCATCCCTTTTCTATGAAGAAAACAGGGGTTCGGGTTAAGGGCGGGGTGTTCCCATGGAAGGGATCAAAAAAGTCAAGATGGAGCCACGATGATGCAATGAAAGCTGTGGACAGGATCTTGATTTTTAAAAATATCTGCTTCTTCCGGGGCCAGGAATGTAAAACTTAACTGAATACAGTTAGTCCTCAATTTAGAGTCATTCATTTAGCAACATTTCCAAGTTATAATGGCACGGGAAAAAAATTGACTGGTCTTCATGCTTACAACCGACATAGCATCCCTGTGGTCATGTGATCAAAATTTTGGCACTTTGCAAGCCGTATGTATTTACATCCCTGATTTTATGACCTTTTTGCCAGGGATGTTAAGCAAATCACTGCAGTTGTGAAGAGAATCACACGGTTGTTAAGTGAATCCAGCCAGCTGGGAAGGTCACAAATGGTGATCATATTACCCCAGGGATGCTGCCACTATCCTGTGAACCGGTTGCCAAGTGCCCAAATTTTGATCACGCAACCATGGGGATTCTGCAACCATCGTAAATGTGAAAAGTGGTCGCGAGTCACTTTTTTTTCACTGATGTTATTTATAACTTCAAAAAGTTATACTAAATGAATGGTTGTAAATTGAGGACTACTTGTACATACAGGTAGTCCTCGCGTTACAACCACAGTGGAGCCCAAAATGTATGTTGCTAAGTGAAACATTTGTTAAGGGAGCCACATTTTACGACTTTTTTGGCCACAGTTGTTAAGTGAATCATAGCATTTGTTAAGTTAGCAACCCAGTTGTTAAGCGAATCTGGATTCCCCCTTGTCAGAAGGTCGCAAAAGGGGATAACGTGACCCTGGGGACACTGCAACCGTCATAAATATGAGTTGGTTCCCAAGGGTCTAACTTTTGATCACGTGATCATGGGGATGCTGCAGTGGTCATAAGTGTGACAAATTGTCATAAGTTGCTAAGTGAATCACCACAGTTGATCAGTTAGCAAATCTGGCTTCCCGGTTGAGTTTGCTTTTCAAAAGGTCGCAAAAGGAGGTCACGTGACCCTGCGACACAGCAACCGTCATAAGTACGAGTCAGTTGCCAAGCATCTGAATTTTGATCACATGATTATGGGGTTTATGCAAAGATCTTAAGTGTAAAAAATGGTCCTCGGTCACTTTTTTCCATGGCGTCGTAACGGTTGCTAAACGAACTGTTGTAAATCGAGGATTACCCGTAGGTAGGCCTACCTCAGGGGTGACATTCAGCAGCTTCTGACAGGTTCTGGAGAACCGGTAGTGGAAATTTTGAGTAGTTCGGAGAACCGGCAAATGCCATCTGTGGCTGGCCACGCCCCATCTATTCTCTGCCTCCCGAGTCCCAGCTGATTGGGAGGGAATGGGGATTTTGCAGCATCCTTCCCCGGCCACGCCCACTAAGCCACACCCACCAAGCCACACCACGCCCACCAAGCCACACCCATAGGACCAGTCGTTAAAAAAAAATTGAATTTCACTACTGGCCTACCTCTAACTTCCCGGTTTTGGCTGCGAGTTGCAGAGGGGTTAAGCCGTCTTTATTCTTCATCATCTCCAAATTGCGGCTTCTGCTTTTCAAGAGGATGGCGTCGTACATCCGCCGGACAAAGTCGTTTTGAGTCTTAAAGTCTTCCGCCACGGTCACCAAGGCGTGGAGGATGTTGTTCCCTCGCGCATCCTGAGACATGATGTCCGTCTTGCTGTTCTCCATCAAGAGCTGGACGATGTCCGGCTGGTTGGTGCAGGCGGCTAAGGCCAGGGGGGTCTCACCTGCAGAGAGGGTGCCAAGTGGCAGGGGGTTTGAGAGTCAACGTTCCCAATGGGCAACATTTAGTTGAGGGGGCTCAAGTCCTGATAATTCCTGGGGTGAGGGGGATGTTGGGTGGTTGGTTACTTTATATTTGTTATAGTTTCCGTTTTTTGGTTCGCCTCCATGAAAGCCCAGGAAAGTTTCAGCAAGGACTTCCAAGACCTCACAAGTTTTGAAGGAAGACGAATACAAGCAAAGTTTAAAGAAGATAAAGTGGATAGATGGATAGATGGATGGATAGAGACAGACAGACAGATAGAGATAGGCAGAGGGAGATAGATAGATAGATAGATAGATAGATAGATAGATAGATAGATAGATAGATAGATAGATAGATAGATATTAATGAATAGGAGACAGGCAGGAAGGCAGATAGACAGACGGACAGACAGACAGACGGACAGACAGACAGACAAATAGATATTGATGGAGAAATAGTAGATAGATAGATAGATAGATAGATAGATAGATAGATAGATAGATAGATAGATAGATAGATAGATATGGATGAATAAGAGAGACAGACAGACAGACGGACGGACAGACAGGCAGACAGACAGATATGGATGGAGGGATAGGAGATAGATAGATAGATAGATAGATAGATAGATAGATAGATAGATAGATAGATAGATAGATAGATAGATAGATAGATAGATAGATGATAGATAGAGATTGAGATGGATGGATAGGATAGGATAGATAGATAGGGAGGGAGGGAGGAGATAGGTAAAGATGGATAGATAGAAATACAGAGAAAGAACAAGAGAGATAGAAATAGACAAACAGGTAAATAGGAGATAGGTAAGGATGGATATCTAGACAGAGAGACAGAAGGACAGAGAAGACAGAGATAATGATGGGTGGATGGATTCTAGATAGGAGATAAATAAGATAAAAAGAGAATAGAAGAAAGAAAGAGAGAGAGAGAGGGGGAAAGAATGAGAGAAAGAAAGAAAGAAAGAAAGAAAGAAGAAGAAGAAGAAGAAGAAGAAGAAGAAGAAGAAGAAGAAGAAGAAGAAGAAGAAGAAGAAGAAGAAGAAGAAAAGAGAGAGAGAGAGAGAAAGCAATGGATACACAGAGAGAAAGATAAATAGATAGATAAATAGACAGAGAGCCAGAATTTGGAATGCAACAGACAATGTCAGATCACAGCCTAACAGCAGTTTGAAAAATGATGTGGTCGTTTGCCTTAAGAAAAACTTTGGCAGCTTCTGCAAGGTATCCGAATACACAAGTATTTTTCTGTCAAACAGGGAATAAAATAATCATGAAGCCGACAATCACACATTTATTTCAGTAGGCAGAAGAGCTAAGATTGATCAGCGATTGCTAAAGTAATATTTTCTTTGTCGTGTTTCATTTGTACAACCGCACCTTGATAAATAACACAAACGGTCGTGGTTAAATCTTGATTCATTATTTAAGATGTTGTTATCATGCATTTATCAAGGGGATTGTTCCATCACAACAAAGAGAACATAACAAATTGGCATTCAGTACAATTCCCGTCCCAGGAAACAAATCTTAATATTAAAGGAAAATCGGCGGTTAAGAAACACAAAATATAAACAAACCCAATAAAAAACAACATCATGACTATACAGTACTTTTAAAATGACACACTGCGGTTAGGACCACAAAAAAAAAGGTCGTAAAATTGGGTCAGTCACAAGCTGACCTGCTTTACGACTATCACAACTTAGGATAATTGCTAGGCTAAATTATGATCGTACGTCAAGGACGTAACTTTTGGTCATTGCTGTCCAGATGTTGCCATATTATTATATCATTTATTTTATTTGTTTGTATGCCGCCTTTATTAATTTTACAAATAAACTCAAGGAGGCAAACAATAATAATAATAATAATTTAATAATAATTTTATTTGATTAGCCGCAACCCTCTCCCGAAGGACTCGGGGCGGCGTACAATCAAACAGATAAAAAATACACATAAGACAAACATATATACAAGAGAACAGAGACATATACATATGTGCATGGAGGAGGATGGACTTAAGTGAAAGACAGTTAAAAATACAATTTAAAATCCCCTAATAAAATTACCAAATTAAAAAACCCATCAGGAGCGTTACGAAGTTATGGTCGAGCCAGGCCAGCTATTTGGAAAAGGTGGGTCTTGAGCTTGACACGGAAGGAGCGGAGGTCAGTAGTAGTCCTAATATCCGGGGGGAGGTCATTCCACAGGGCTGGGCCCGCCACAGAGAAGGCTCTGCTCCTAGGCGCCGCCCCATGGCACTGTCTGGTAGACGGCACCTGGAGAAGTCCCTCTCTGTGTGAGCGGATGGGTCGTAGGGATGTATGGGGCAGAATACGATCCCGCAGGTAACTAGGTCCTGAGCCATGGAGCGCTTTAAAGATCGCAATCAAAACCTTGAAATGCACTCAATAGACCACAGGAAGCCAGTGCAGCTCGCGCAGGAGAGGTGTCACATGGGAGTACTTGGTACTCCCCATAATCACCCGCGCGGCCGCATTCTGGACCAACTGCAGTCTCCGAGTGCATTTCAAGGGAAGCCCCATGTAGAGAGCGTTACAGTAGTCCAGGCGAGACGTCACCAGCGCATGGGTGACTGTGCGTAAGGCATCCCGGTCCAATAGGGGGCGCAATTGGCGCACCAGGCGAACCTGGTGGAACGCCCCCCTGGCCACGGCTGTCACATGTTCATCCATGGACAGCCTGGCATCCAGGAGGACGCCCAAATTGCGCGCCCGCTCCACGGGGGCAAGTTGAATGCCCCCAATGGCCAGAGATGGAATTATCTGGTTGAACCGGGGGGCTGGAACCCACAGCCACTCCGTCTTGGAAGGGTTGAGCCTGAGTCGGTTGTCATCCATCCAGACCCGTACGGCTTCCACACACCGGGACATCACTTCGATGGCCTCGTTGGGGTGGTTCGGGGTGGAAATGTACAGCTGAGTATCATCAGCGTACAGATGATATCCCACCCCGAAACCACGGATGATCTCACCCAGCGGCTTCATGTATGTGTTGAACAGGAGCGGCGAGAGGACCGACCCCTGTGGCACCCCACAAGTAAGGGGGCTTAGGGTCGACCTCTGCTCCCCTGCCAACACACGTTGCGTCCGGCCGGAGAGGTAGGAGCCGAACCACCGCAAAACGGTGCCCCGGACCCCCAACCCCTCCAGTCGGTGCAACAGGATACCATGGTCGATGGTATCAAAAGCCGCCGAGAGGTCTAATAGGACCAGGATAGAGGAGCAACCCCTATCTCTGGCCCTCCAGAGATCATCTACCAACGCGACCAAGGCTGTCTCAGTGCTGTGCCCAGGGCGAAAGCCGGACTGGCGCGGGTCTAGATAATCATTCTCCTCCAGATGACGTGGGAACTGAGAAGCCACAACACTCTCTACAACCTTCGCCAAAAAGGGAAGGTTGGAGACAGGACGATAATTGGCCAGCTCCGTAGGGTCCAGGGAAGGCTTCTTGAGCAAGGGTCTCACCACCGCCTCTTTCAAGGTGGCCGGGAGAGACCCCTCACCCAACGAAGCGTTCACTAGGCCCAGGAGCCAGTCGCGTGTAACCTCCCAGGAAGCCAGTACAAGCCAGGAGGGACACGGGTCCAGCAAACATGTGGTAGGTCGCAGTCGTCCACGCAATCTGTCCAAATCCTCGATGGCAACCAAGTCAAACTCCTCCCCAAAAGGTTTCTCAAGACTCGCCACTGGCGTCTCGACTGGGCCACTGAAGGGGACCCAATCCTTCCGGATTTGAGCGACTTTATCCAGCAGATATTTCCCAAACTCCTCTGCTCTACCCTGTAGAGGGGCCTCCCGCGGCCTCTGAAACAGAAGGGAGCGGGACACCCGAAACAGGGCGGCAGGGCGGTTCTCTGCGGATGCAATGAGAGCGGCACAATATCGACGTTCGGCCGTTCTCAATGCCACTAGGTACGTCCTTAAATGGGCTCGTACCTGTGCTCGGTCCAATTCGGATCGGGAGGATCTCCAACGACTCTCTAGGCATCTCTTGCGGCGCTTCATCACCCTTAGCTCCTCGGTGAACCAAGGAGCCAGGGTGGATCGTTGCCGCCGGAGAGGCCGCAAAGGCGCCACCCGGTTCAAGGCCCCGGTAGTCGCATTATTCCACGCGGCCACCAGGTCCTCTACCCGAGGGCGGGTCAGGGCTGCAGGAGGTGGCCCAAGCTCCGTCTGGAACCTGTCTGGTTCCATCAAGCGCCTGGGGCGGAACCATCTAGTGTTTTCCGGTTCCACCTCCCCGCAGCGAGGGGTAGCACCAGGGAAGTCAAGTCGGAGGAGTGAGTGATCTGACCATGATAGAGGAGTGATGGTTAAATTCACTCCTCCCAGATCACTCAACCACTGGCGAGAGACAAAAACGAGGTCCAAGGTGTGACCTCCCTCGTGTGTCGGGCCCTGAATCATTTGAGTCAGGTCCATGGCTGTCATGGAAGCCATGAACTCCCGAACCCCCTCTGATGCTTCTCCCACCGACGGCAGGTTAAAATCCCCCATTACTAAAAGTTTGGGGGTGTCAACCGCCACCGATGAGATTAGCTCGAGGAGCTCAGGCAGGGTCGCTGATGTATGGCGGGGAGCCAGGTAACATATCCAACGCACCTCAACTTCCCTACAACAATTCTGTGAGGTGCATTGGGCTAAGACAGGGGTGTCCAAACTTGGGAACTTTAAGACTTGTGGACTTCAACTCCCAGAATTCCCCATGCTGGCTGGGGAATTCTGGGAGTTGAAGTCCACAAGTCTTAAAGTTCCCAAGTTTGGACACCCCTGTGCTAAGAGAAAGGGACTGACTCACAGTTACCCAGAAGACTTTTTATGCCTAAAACAGAACTAGAACTCACCGTCTCCTGGTAATTGGTCCAAAGTCAGCCAGCCGGCTTTCAGGCCTAAAACAGGACTAGAATTCCTGGTGATTGGTCCAAAGTCACCCAGCTGGCTTTCAGGCCTAAAGCAGGACTAGAACTCACTGTCTCCTGGCCCAAAATCGCCCAACCAGCTTTCATAGCTAAGTTGGGACTACAACTCACCATCTTCTGGTAATTGGTCCAAAGTCAGCCAGCCAGGTTCCAGGCCTAAAGCAGGACTAGAACTCACTGTCTCCTGGTGATTGGCCCAAAGTCACCCATCAGGCTTTCATAGCTAAGGTGGGACTACAACTCACCGTCTCCTGGTGATTGACACAAAGTCACCCAGCTGGGTTTCAGACCTAAAGCACAACTAGAACTCACCGTCTCCTGATGATTGACCCAAAGTTCTAGTCTTTCATGGGACTAGAACTCACCGCCTCCTGCTTTCTAGCCTGATGCCTTAACCCTAGACCCGTGATGGCGAACCTATGGCACGCATGCCACAGGTTGCACGTAGAGCCATTTGTTAGGTCATGCGGGGCGTTGCTTTGTCAGGTCCAGTGCGCATGCGCTGGCTGGCCAGCTGACTTGGCCTTCTTTGAGGCAGTTTTTCGCACTCCGCAGGCTTCCTTGAAGCCTCCGGAGCGCGAAAAAAATGGTCCTATGAGCAAACCAAAAGTTCAGGAATGGACTCATAGGGCCTTTTTTCGCCTTCAGGAGGCTTCCCGCTTCCCTGAAGGCTCTGGAGGGCAAAAAAACCAGTCCTATAAGCAAATTGAAAGTTTGGGAATGGACTCGTAGGGCCTTTTTTCGCCTTCAGGAGGCTTCCCGCTTCCCTGAAGGCTCTGGAGGGCAAAAAAACCAGTCCTATAAGCAAATTGAAAGTTTGGGAATGGACTCGTAGGGCCTTTTTTCGCCTTCAGGAGGCTTCCCGCTTCCCTGAAGGCTCTGGAGGGCAAAAAAACCAGTCCTATAAGCAAATTGAAAGTTTGGGAATGGACTTGTAGGGCCTTTTTTCGCCTTCAGGAGGCTTCCCGCTTCCCTGAAGGCTCTGGAGGGCAAAAAAACCAGTCCTATAAGCAAATTGAAAGTTTGGGAATGGACTCGTAGGGCCTTTTTTCGCCTTCAGGAGGCTTCCCGCTTCCCTGAAGGCTCTGGAGGGCAAAAAAACCAGTCCTATAAGCAAATTGAAAGTTTGGGAATGGACTCATAGGGCCTTTTTTCGCCTTCAGGAGGCTTCCCGCTTCCCTGAAGGCTCTGGAGGGCAAAAAAACCAGTCCTATAAGCAAATTGAAAGTTTGGGAATGGACTCATAGGGCCTTTTTTCGCCTTCAGGAGGCTTCCCGCTTCCCTGAAGGCTCTGGAGGGCAAAAAAACCAGTCCTATAAGCAAATTGAAAGTTTGGGAATGGACTCGTAGGGCCTTTTTTCGCCTTCAGGAGGTTTCCCGCTTCCCTGAAGGCTCTGGAGGGCAAAAACTGGCCCTACGAGCAAACCGGAAGTTCGGGAACGGACTTCCAGTTTGCTCGTAGAGCCATTTTTCGTCTTCAAGAGGCTTCCCTGAAGGCTCCAGAGGTTGAAAATCCCCCCTACAGACAAACTGGAAGTCACCATTCCCAAACTTCTGGGTTCCCTGTAGGTCCATTTTTCGCCCTCTGGAGCCTGAGGCGGATGGAAAAATCACGGCAAAAGCAGGGGGGGGCATGGACATAGAATTATGGGAATGGCACGCCCGTGCACGACCCGCCCTGCGCTCCTCCCGCTTTTGGCACGGGAGCCAAAAAACGATTAGCCATCACTGCCCTAGAACAAACTTGTGGTCCTGGAACTTCACAAATTGGGACACTGGGGAAACACATGTGTTGTCTGACCTGTTAACAGCCCCTTTCCACTATACCTCAGCTTCTGCCAGACCCTTACCAAAATAGAAGCCTTCGTGTTTGCGTTTGGGATTAAAGAAGATGCCCTGGGCGTGGGCGTTGACGTCCGCGCCTTTCTCGATCAGGGTCTGAGTGATGTCGTACTGGCGTCTTTCGATGGCAATATTTAGAGCCGTCTGTCCTGGGATGGAGAAACAAAACCAGAATCATCACCTTTGTTTGCAAGTTTGTATATTAAAAAAAGAAAAGAATAATGATTCAGATCGGTGTTTCTCAACCTTGGGCACTTCAAGGAAGGGTGGGCTTCAACTCCCAGAATTCCCCATCCAGGGTGCTTTAAGAGGGAAGGACTTCCACTCCCAGAATCCCCCAGCCAACTTCCTTTAAGGGGGTTGGACTTCCACTCCCAGAATTCCCCAGCCAGCCTGTTTTAAGAAGGGAGGACTTCAACTCCCAGAATCCCCCAGCCCACATGGAACTTCTTTCAGTGCTGTTGTAACTTTGAACGGTCACTGAATGGACTGTTGTAAGTCGAGGACTTACAAGAATGAAAAGTACATACTTTCATTTATCTTCTGGGTGAATTTCTCACTAGATTGAGGGTTTTGTTTGAGTGCTAACCAGTACCTACAATATCAGTTTTTTTCTCCACTACCCAGCCGAAATACAGGTAGTCCTCGACTTACAAGAGTTCATTTAGTGACCATTCAAAGTTACAATGGCATAGAAAAAGAGAGACTTACGACTGCTTTTCACACTTACGACCGTTACAGCTATCTCCAGGTCACATGATTTACATTCAGATGCTGGAACAATTCACTCACATTTATGACGGTTGCAGTGTCCCAGGAGTTACGTGATCTCTGTTTGCAACCTTCTGACAAGCAAAAATCAATGGGGATGCCAGATTCACTTAACAACCAGGTTACTAATTCAAGAACCACAGGGATTCACTTAACAGATGTGGCGAGAAAAGTCGTAAAATGGGGCCAGACTCACTTAACAAATTTCTCACTTGACAACAATCAATTTTTTGAGGGGCTCAGTTGTGGTCGTAAGTTGAGGACTACCTGTAATTTCTCACTTGACAACATGAACTTTGGGCTCAGTTGTGGTCCTAAGTTGAGGACTACCTGTAATTTCTCACTTGACAACATGAATTTTGGGCTCAGTTGTAGTCGTAAGTTGAGGACTACCTGTAATTTCTCACTTGACAACATGAACTTTGGGCTCAGTTGTGGTCCTAAGTTGAGGACTACCTGTAATTTCTCTCTTGACAACATGAATTTTGGGCTCAGCTGTGGTCCTAAGTTGAGGACAACTAGCAGAGGTGGTATGCTGCCGATTCGCACCAGTTCAAGTGAACCGATAGTGGCGGTGGTGCAAGGCTCCGCCCGCCCACCCTGACGTCATCGCACGCGCTCCCACTACCAAACCGGTCATGAAGAGACTAGAGTACCATTCCTGACTCCCAGGGATGCACGAGGGAAGCAATTCTCTGACATTTTTTTGCAAAATTTTCAACCCTAAATATAATGGTGAGAATAGCTGGTTATTGTAGATGGGAATTGTAACCAGGTCTACATCTTGGTAAAAATTAGGCTGTGTGTGTGTGTTTAAAAGCACAATGACTATATATGTATACTTTTCTTCACTCTCTTTTCAAAAAAGGAGGAAGATATATGTTAAAATGAAATATGCATATTGAAAAGGAATTATAAACACCATCAACATAAAACGGAGCTCGTTCAAAAGCTGAAATACACCAAGTAAATGAAATGGAAGAGTGTGGAGCAGTGACGTGCGGTGAGGTTTATGACTGGTGAGCCTAGTGACGTCATCAAACCGCGTGGTTGCTCCGATCGCACGGGCACAGCCCAAACGGAGAAGTTTCTCTTCTCAGAAATGTCAGAAAGGGACAGACAGGCTGCAGCAGCTCCACTGAGAAGACATTTCTGAGAAGAGAAACTTCTCCTTTCTCCTCCTCCCCCCACCTTCTAGCACTGATGATGTTACCTAGGCATTTTTTGCATCGGGCGAGCCCGGGATCCTTGCAAGGGGAAATGGGACCACGTGTGCAGGAGGCTCCTCAGCAGCGCACAGCCTCAGATTAGCACAGCCGTGATCCCCTTCCCCTGCACACGTGGTCCCATTCCCCTCCTTCCTGAGCCAACATGAAGGGGACCGCGGCTGCGCTGATAGAGGCTGGAGCTGAGGAGCCTCCTGCACACATGGTCCCATTCCCCTTGCAAGGATCCCGGGCTCGCCCGATGCAAAAAATGGCGAGATCGGCACACTCTCACAGAGATCCGCTCTCACAGAGAGGGCCTTCTCCAGGTGCCGTCCACTAGGCAATGCCAGCGGGCGGCGCCGAGGAGTAGAGCCTTCTCTGTGATGGGCCCAACCCTCTGGAATGACCTCCCCCCCGACATTAGAACCACCTCGGACTTCCGCTCCTTCCGTCAAAAATTGAAGACTCACCTGTTCCGACTAGCTGGCCTGGCATGATTATAAATCTTACATCTATGAACTCCTGGTAGTATATTCTCATCTGGTTATTTTAAGGGTAATGTTTTAGTTTTAATTGTTTTTAGGGCTTTTAGCCTCATATTTATTTATTCTTCTGTACAGGACTCTTAATTTTAACCTCCTCCACATACATACATATATTTATAGCCCTATTTATATTTGTATTTTATCTGTGATTTATTGTGGACTGTACACCGCCCCGAGTCCCTTTTTGGGAGAGGGGGCGGTTTAGAAATGTGAATAAATAATAATAATAAATAATAACTTGGGGCTGCTGCTGAGATGTCCAGGGAGGCTAAACCAAGCCGCGCGCCTCTCCCAGCCACTTTCGTGGCTTCCCGGAGTAATTTTTTTTTAAATTTTCATGATGAGAGCGGTGAGGCTCTGCCTCTCCTGCCTCTCCTGCCTGCACGTCACTGGTGTGGAGTAGAGGAGAGCAGTAAGGGAAGAAGAGAGGGATAGGAGAGAGGGCAAGGGAGGGGGGGAAGAGGGGGAGAGAAAGGAGGAGTGGAAAGGGGAGAGAGGAGAAGGAGAGAGGAAGGGGAAGTAGAGAAGAGAAGGATGATAGAGGGAAGAAAGGAGGTAGGGAGGGGGAGGAGAGAGGGAGAAGAATAGGGTATAAATACAGTGTATGGAGAGCAGAAGAGCCAATCGTTGTTTTGGGGAGTTGATGGTAAGATGAATTGATGTAAACATTTAATAATACAAAACGATGTTGGCTATGTAATAGTATATGTGGTTATATGTTATATGTGGTTATATGTATACGTCTGAAACAGTATAGGGCAGTGGTAGTCAACCTGGTCCCTACCACCCACTAATGGGCGTTCCAGCTTTCATGGTGGGCTGTAGGGGTTTGCTGTAACTCTGCTTTATAAATTTTATAAAATAAAGTTACTTCCCTACTTTATAAATCACCATTACTGTGGAACTGGTGGGCGGTTAGAAAATTTTACTACTAACAGAGATGCAAAAGTGGGCGGTAGGTATAAAAAGGTTGACTACCCCTGGTATAGGGTTTCCTGCCTAGGCAGGGGGGTTGGACTAGAAGACCTCCAAGGTCCCTTCCAACTCTGCTATTGTATTGCATTGTATTGTTATGAAAATGAAAAAAAAAAAACCACTTTAGATATTCAGTATATTAAAAAAAATCTTTTTTTCAACCCTGGCGCCAATACCTCTGTAGGCTTCCTCCGTGTAGGCCGCATTAATGAGTTTTTCGAGGATTTGATTTTCTTCGGCAAATGACAGGAGCATATTCACAATTTCTTTGGTGTTCTGGTTGATGTTTAGCAGAGCTTTCATTAGACAGGTCTTCCCGGTGTCTGAAGACGTCATTTTATTCATCAGATATTCTGCAAAATAAGGATAAAATTATCCACGATTTCCCTCCGTGTTAATTAAGGGCTGATTGGGAACGCTACCGCCATGTAATGAGGAGGAAATTACCAATCCCTTTCTTGGGAGGCAAATGAGAAGGCATAATTGTACCAAAAGCTCGTTTAAATAATAATAATAATAATAAAGTAATTGCAGGTATCCGGTCATTGCAGTGATGAGGATCCAAACGATTGTTCATAGGGCAGGGTGCAAAAAAATTAATTTCTTATTGTGAATGGACAAAGCTTGCCATTCTGGAGAAAAATATTCATGGAATTCCAGAACATTCTAGAGAAATACCCAGAACATTCTGAAGGACAGCCAGAGCATTCTAGAGGAAATCGGAACTTTCTAGAGAAAACCAGAATGTTTAGGGAAAACAGGAAGAGTCTGAAGAAAGATGGAATTTTCTAGAAAAAAAAACCAGAACAGAATGTTTGGGAAAATACCACAACTTTCCAGAGAAAATTAGAATGTTCTGAAGAAAACCAAACCTTCTGAGGGAAAATCACAACTTTCTAGAGAAAATCCAGAACATTCTGAAGGAAAGACAGAACATTGAAGGAAATAACAATTTTCTAGAGGGAAAAAAAAACCCAAGAACATTCTGAAGGAAAGCCAGAGCATTCTAGAGGAAACCAGAACTTTCTAGAGAAAACTAGAACATTCTAGAGAAAACAGGAACCTTCTGAAGAAGGACTGAGTTTTCTAGCAAAAAAACCAGAGCAGAATGTTCAGGGAAAAACCACAACTTTCTAGAGAAAACCAAACCTTCCAGGGCAAAACCAGAACTTTCTAGAGAAAAGCCAGAACATTCTGAAGGAAAGACACTGAAGGAAATAACAACTTTCTAGAGAGAGAAAAAAACAAGAACATTCTGAAGGAAGTCTGGAATATTCTGAAGAATGCCGGAATTTTCTAGAGAAAACCAGAACAGAATGTTCGGGGAAATACCAGAACTTTCCAGAGAATACCAGACCATTCTGGAGAAACACCAAACCTCCCTGGAGAAAACCAGAACATTCTGGATTAAGTCAGAACATTCTGGACAAAAACAGGACTTTCTTGAGCAAAGAGGACCAGACTTTCTAGAGAGAACCAGAACATCCTCAAGAATAACAGAACATTACAGAGAACTCTGGAACATTCCGAGGAATTCTGGAACATTCCCTATTTCTCCTAGAATGTGTCCATTCACCCCATCTTACACTACCAGAAACTTTTTCTTGCTTTCAAAGAGTTACTTCATGAAAATATTGAATCCCCTCCCAAAAGGTCTATGTCCTACCATGTCGCCAATCAGATATTTTATTATTTGTTTATTTATTTATTTATGTCCCGCCTTTACTGTATTTTACAAATACGTCAAGGCGATGAACATATCCAACACATCTTCCTCTTCCTGTTTTCCTCACAACAACAACCCTGTGAGGTGGATTGAGCTCAGAGAGAGAGGGACTAGCTCAAAGTCACCCAGTCAACTTTCATACCTAAGGCAGCACTAGAAGTCCCTGTCTCCTGATGATTGGCCCAAAGTCACTCACTCGCTTTCATGGCTAAGTTGGGACTAGAACTCCCCGTCTCCTGGTAATTGGTCCAACATCACTCACTCGCGTTCATGGCTAAGTTGGGACTAGAACTCCCCGTCTCCTGGTAATTGGTCCAACATCACTCACTCGGGTTCATGGCTAAGTCGGGACTAGAATTCCCTGTCTCCTGGTAATTGGTCCAAAGTCACTCACTCACTTTCATGGCTAAATTGGGACTAGAACTCCCCGTCTCCTGGTAATTGGTCCAACATCACTCACTCGCGTTCATGGCTAAGTCGGGACTAGAATTCCCTGTCTCCTGGTAATTGGTCCAACGTCACTCACTCACTTTCATGGCTAAATTGGGACTAGAACTCCCCGTCTCCTGGTAATTGGTCCAACATCACTCACTCGCGTTCATGGCTAAGTCGGGACTAGAATTCCCTGTCTCCTGGTAATTGGTCCAACGTCACTCACTCGCGTTCATGGCTAAGTCGGGACTAGAATTCCCTGTCTCCTAGTAATTGGTCCAACGTCACTCACTCGCGTTCATGGCTAAGTCGGGACTAGAATTCCCTGTCTCCTGGTAATTGGTCCAACGTCACTCGCGTTCATGGCTAAGTCGGGACTAGAATTCCCTGTCTCCTAGTAATTGGTCCAAAGTCACTCACTCACTTTCATGGCTAAAGCAGCACTAGAACTCCCCGTCTCCTGGTGACTGGCCCAAAATTGCTTACCCACTTTCATGGCTAAGGCAGGACTAGAACTCACTGTCTCCTGGTTATTGGCCCGAAGTCACACAGCCAACTTTCCTACCTCAAGTAAAACTACAACTCACCAACTCCTGGTTCTTAGCCTTAACCACTGGACCAAACTCGTAAAAAATGGGGCACTTCTTCCACTATTCTCTGGACATTTCTGACAATGATGCTCCTAAATGCAACCCTTGTAAGCCCCCCCGTCCCACCCCCAGAAGGGGGTGCCTTCTTCGTTCTCGGCATCCAAGCCCCCTAAAATTATTCCGGCCACGGAATTCACCTTGCAGAGGTAGAGCAAAGGGCACCAACCTTGGACGGTCAGATTTTGGCACCTGTGCGACCGGTCCTTCATTTCCGCCAGAACGCTCTGGAGGTCGTCCAAATTTCCTTCCGAAACCGCCCGGAAGAGATATTTTTTCAACCTCTTACGACGACTGTTCGGTTGAGAGTTTTGGGTTGAATTGATGCTGAGGAACAAGGGGAAAAAATGTGGGTGCTTTTTGAGGTGCAGACTAAGGAAGGGGCAAGCCGTATCTCCCCGTTTGGAGGAGACGGATGGTCTTTTGGCACGAGGGGCCCATCGGACTGGCCTACCTAGGCAGACTGTTGTACAATCAATAATAAAATTGCTCATTAAAACACACACAAGCTAAAAAATGATACACCAGTATTTTTCGGAGTATAAGACGCACCAAGGTTTTGAAGAGGCAAATGAAAAAAAAAAGTTTTTGCCCTCTGCAGACTTCCCCAAAACAGCCCGTTTTTTTGCAAAAACGCCCCCCCCTTTTTTTTCCCAAAAAAAAGGGCATGAATAGTCTTTAGGAGGTTTGTAGAGTGCTTCTGAGGGCTGGGAGAAGAAAATTGAGCAAAAAAAGGCCCATTTTTCGCTCATTTTTTATCTCCCCAGCCCCCAGGAGCACTCTGGAAGCCTCCTACAGCAGGGGTGTCCAAACTTGGGAACTTTAAGACTTGTGGACTTCGACTCCCAGAATTCCCTAGCCAGCAGAGCTGGCTGGGGAATTCTGGTAGTTGAAGTCCACAAGTCTTAAAGTTCCCAAGTTTGGACACATGCTGGCTGGGGAATTCTGGGAGTTGAAGTCCACAAGTCTTAAAGTTCCCAAGTTTGGACACCCCTGTCCTAAAGGCTCTGCAGGGTCATTTTTTGCGAAGGGGGGAAGAGGGTTTCAAGAGGCAAAAATGCTGTATTAAGTGTATAAGACGCACCCAGATTTTCAGCCTCTTTTTTGAGGGGGAAAAAGTGCGTCTTATACTCCGAAAAACAACTTTTTTATTATTATTATTATATAATAAAAAGGAAACACAAACAACTGTTTCCTCTAGATGCCCTTCCAATCAATTTTTGGAAACCTTGGAGGTCAGGCAACATCAGGAGAAGGAGATATAATCAATAATTCTAAGCAAGTCTGGCAATTAATCTATAGCAGAGTTCCCCAACCGTTGCAACTTCAACATGGATGGACTGAAAAATCACTGGCTGGGGGATTCTGGGAGTGGAAGTCCTCCCTTCTTAAAACAGGCTGTCTGGGGGATTCTGGGAGTGGAAGTCCTCCCTTCTTAAAACAGGCTGTCTGGGGGATTCTGGGAGTGGAAGTCCTCCCTTCTTAAAACAGGCTGGCTGGGGGATTCTGGGAGTGGAAGTCCTCCCTTCTTAAAACAGGCTGTCTGGGGGATTCTGGGAGTGGAAGTCCATCCCTCTTAAAGCATGCTGGCTGGAGGATTCTGGGAGTGGAAGTCCTCCCCTCTTAAAGCATGCTGGCTGGGGGATTCTGGGAGTGGAAGTCCTCCCCTCTTAAAGCATGCTGGCTGGGGAATTCTGGGAGTTGAAGTACACTTACTTTAAAGCATGTGGGCTGGGGAATTCTGGGAGTTGAAGTACACTTATTTTAAAGCATGCGGGGTGGGGAATTCTGGGAGTTGAAGTTCATTCATCTTAAAGCATGCTGGCTGAAGAATCCTGGGAGTGAAAGTCCACCCCTCTTAAAGGAGGTTGGCTGGGGGATTCTGGGAGTGGAAGTCCTCCCCTCTTAAAGCATGCTGGCTGGGGGATTCTGGGAATTGAAATCCACCCATCTTAAAGCATGCTCACTGGGGAATTTTGGTGAAGCCCACCCATCTTCAGGTCACCAAGACTGACCTACAGGCTGACCTATAGTCCTCCACCTCACAGACTCTTCCACCGTCACCGGCCACTCCAACAATCCATGCCTTGCCTTACCAACAACTGTCAGCATTTGGGGTATATTCCGTCATATCATCCTGGATCGATTGGGGAGAATCCATATCCTCGCAATTGGCGGAGGCACTGTGTGAAAAAGAAATGAAAAAGAAATGAAAAAGAATTCCTCCTCCTTCATCATCATCATTTAACAACTCCATAAATCCCTTGCAGCATGGAGTCTGGGCTACTGAGTGGAGCTAGCAAAGTGTTTAATGGCCGGTTGCCCTTCATGTCACCGATGCGGAGTTTTGTTCAGCAGACATATTTTCATTGAGCTCAGAGAGAAGAATATCTGCCTACATGAAACTTATAATAAGGAGAACACTTATTTAATTATACATATATTAACCGCAGCTTGAATTGTATTTGCACAATATTGGAAAAGTGAAGAGATTCCTACTGACGAGAAGGTAATTAGGAAAATATTAGAACATGCAGAAATCAATAGACTAACATTAGCAATTAAGGAAAAAGGACTGATTATTATACGATATGGGAAGTGTTTTACCAACGGTTAGAGAACAAAAAAGGAAATTGGAAATAAAAAGAAGATGGTAAAAAGAAGAATAGAAAATATATCAAGATAGAGATAAGAATAAAATGACAATGGTTAGTACTAGTATTATGAGAATACTATGTTTAAATTACTGTATTGCATTTTTTTCAGAAGATATGCTAAGAAGGAAATGTTTAACTGTCCAATGCATTATAATCTGGGGAAGGACGTTGCACAGAAATACTTGTACCCAGACGACACGCTGCTTAAGGAACGATGGAATGTTTATAGTTTTAAAATTGAAAAATACATTAAAAACTTTATTTAAAAAAAATCTGCCTCTACCTACCTAGCATTGAACTCACAGCCTACAATACAATACAATAGCAGAGTTGGAAGGGACCTTGGAGGTCTTCTAGTCCAACCCCCTGCCTAGGCAGGAAACCCTATACCGTTTCAGACAAATGGCTCTCCAACATCTTCTTAAAGACTTCCAGTGTTGGGGCATTCACAACTTCTGGAGGCAAACTGTTCCACTGATTAATTGTTCTCACTGTCAGGAAGTTTCTCCTTAATTCCAGGTTGCTTCTCTCCTTGATTAGTTTCCACCCATTGCTTCTTGTTCTACCCTCAGGTGCCTTGGAGAATAGTTTGACTCCCTCTCCTTTGTGGCAGCCGCTGAGATATTGGAACACTGCTATCCTGTCTCCCCTGGTCCTTCTTTCTCTTAAGCTAGACCTACCCAGTTCCTGCAACCGTTCTTCATCTGTTTTAGCCTCCAGTCCCCTAATCCTCTTTCTTGCTCTTCTCTGCACTCTTTCTAGAGTCTCCACATCTTTTCTACATCGTGGCGACCAGAACTGAATGCAAATATTCCAAGTGTGGCCTTCCCAAGGCCTTATAAAGTGGTATTAACCCTTCACGTGATCTTGATTCTATCCCTCTGTTGATGCAGCCTAGAACTGTGTTGGCTTTTTTGGCAGCTGCTGCACACGGCTGGCTCCTATTTCAATGGTTGTCCACTAGGACTCCAAGATCCCTTTCACAGTGACTACTGTTGAGCAAGGTACCACCTATACTGTACCTGTGCATTCCGTTTCTGTTGCCTAAATGTGGAACCTTACTCTTTTCACCATTGAACTTCATTTTATTAGATAGTGCCCAATGTTCAAGTTTGTCAAGATCCTCCTGTATATTAAGCCTATCTTAAGCCTCGTGGTTATGAGGCAAAAGCTCCACCTCTGGGCCCCCGCACCACTCTGAATTTCTCCTCCTTGGGACCCCCAAATTAAAAACCAAGTTTCCAACAATTTATAGTACTGGAGGAAGATGGCTGCTCAGTGCTGGACATGTTCAAAGAGAAGTTGGTTGGGCAACCTCCTCTGTCTGGGCTGCCTTCCCTTGGATTCCTGCACAGAGGAGCGGGTTGGACTAGATGACCTCCAAGGTACCCTTCCCATGCTAGGCTTTAATGAGTCAAAGCTCCTGAGGAAATCCTCCGAAATGTCAAAATTTGAGGAAAGGAGAGAAACTTTTTTGCTTATGGCTACGCTAGGATGCACTCTGGTCGTTGAGAGAGACAGGTCAGGTATATTCAGGTAGTCCTCGACTTACGACCATTTGTTATAACCACTGGGAAAAAAGTGACTTTTTAGGACCTTTTTCACACTTACGACCGTTGCAGCATCTCCATGGTCACATGATCAAAATTCAGACGCTTGGCAACCGACTCGTATTTACGACGGTCGCAGCGCCCCGGGGGGGGGGGGAATGTCACGTGATCCCCTTTTGCGACCTTCTGCCGAGCCGAGTCGATGGGGAAGCCCTGATTCACTCAACAGCCCTGTGACTCCCTTAACGCCTGCAGTGATTCGCTTAACGACGGTGGCCAGAAAGGTCGTGAAACGAGGCAGCACTCCCTTAATTACTCTCTCACTTAGCGATGGGCATTCGGGTCTCCGTCGTGGTCATAGATTGAGGATTAGCTGCGGTTCATCCAGGACGAATTTTATCCATTTGTTTAATAAATACAATAAACAAAATGCTGATTTGCGCAGGGGGTTAAAAAAATTTAAGAGGGGGAACAAGTGTCTATAAAAAGGGCTTATCATCATCCCATGGTTGTGGCTACATCATTATTATTTTTTTAACCCCCCTCCCCTCCCCTTCCCCCCCCCCCCACCAATCAGGAGGACGCCTGAACGCCCACGGGACATGTGCTGATTTAATGCTTCCGGCGCCGTCTTCATCCCACATTGCTTTGGGGATTTGAGCCGGGGGTGGGGGAGGGGGCTTATCAATCCAATAAAACCGAGGGATCGATCAGTACCCACCACGGGCGGATGTTGGAGTCCATTGGCTTGGAGAAGATGGGGGGAGACGTCCGGCTTGGCGATACGTTGCTCTCAAAGGCTTCGATCTCCAGGAAAAAATGGGAACTGTTGAATGTATTCGGATAAAAAGATGGATTAGTGGGAATTATGGAACAGGAAGAGATCTGTCTGTCTGTTTGTCTGTCTATCTATCCATCTATCTCTCCATCCATCCTCCCCTATATCAACCATCTCTCCTTCTATCTCTCCATCCATCCATCCGTTCATTTCTTTCCATCTATCCATCCATGTATATCCTTCATCCTTCCATCCATCCGTCCATTTATGTTTCCATCATCCATCCATCTTTCCATATATCATCCATCCATCTATCCATTCATCTTTCCATCCATCTATAGATCTATCCATCCTTCCATATATCATCCATCTATCCATTTATCCATCCATCCATCCATCCATCTTTCCATATATCATCCATCCATCATCTTTCCATCCATCTATAGATCCATCCATCTATAGATCCATCCATCTATAGATCCATCCATCCTTCCATATATCATCCATCTATCCATTCATCCATCCATCTTTCCATCTATCCATCCATCTTTCCATCTATCCGTCCATCTATCTTTCCATCCATCCATAGATCCATTCATTCATTTCTTTCTATCTATCCATCCATCCATATTCTTCATCTATCCATTTATTTATCTTTCCATGTATCCATCCATCCAGCTATATCCTTCCTCCACCCATCCATCCATGTATTTATCTTTCTATTTATCCATCCATAGATCCATCCATCCATTCATATATCATCCATCTATTCATTTATCCATCCATTCATTTATCATTCTATTTATCCATCCATCCATCCGTCCATTCATCTTTCCATCTATCCATCTGTAGATCCATTCATCTATCCATCCATCTATAGATCTATCCATCCATCCCTCCATCTTTCCATCCGTCTGTTCATCCATCCATCTGTCCGTCCATCTATCTATCCGTCCATCCATATATCCATCTGTCTGTCCATGTAGCCATCCGTCCATCCCATGTATCTATCAAAGCTCCATGGACAAGAAGAGTCTATCTGTCACTATAACTTACTGAGGGCATCAACATAGAGTGTCTTTTCTCTCTTCTATCTTCTCTATTGCTCTCATTGGCTAAGGATGTACTCTTCAATGACTTTTCCAAGTTCATCTATGAATCACAGCGCCCTTCTCTCCAATTTTGCTTTACTATCCGTTATACCAGGTTATCGGTGGAGAACGATGGGAAATGTAGTCTAATTGTGCCTCAGGGAAGCAGGATGGAAAGTAGTATAATCCTGACTAAAAAAAAAAATCACTTTGTCTTGAAAGACAGCAGGAAGTTGAATGGAGTTCAGCCAAAAGAGGCAAAAAAGTCAAAATGGAAGCCATAACCATATGTCACACATTAAAAAACAGTCAAATTGTGTGATTGTAGCTACCATCTCAATTTTTTGTGGCCACTGAATTGGATTAAATTACTCTATTTTTGAACCTGGGCCGCTTTATGGTTTGTGGACTTCAATTCCCAGAATTCCCTAGCCAGCTTGCTCGCTGGGGAATTCTGGGAGTTGAAGTCCACACAACTTGAAGTGTTCAAGATGGAGAATCTCTAGACTATAACACTTTTCAATCCAACCGTGTGGCCTCCAGCTCCCAGAATTCTTAGCAAGGGGTGTGGCCTTGCTGGCTGGGGAATTCTGGGAGTTGAAGTCCACACAACTTGAAGTGTTCAAGATGGAGAATCTCTAGACTATAACACTTTTCAATCCAACCGTGTGGCCTCCAGCTCCCAGAATTCTTAGCAGGGGGTGTGGCCTTGCTGACTGGGGAATTCTGGGAGTTGAAGTCCACACAACTTGAAGTGTTCAAGATGGAGAATCTCTAGACTATAACACTTTTCAATCCAACCGTGTGGCCTCCAGCTCCCAGAATTCTTAGCAGGGGGTGTGGCCTTGCTGGCTGGGGAATTCTGGGAGTTGAAGTCCACACAACTTGAAGTGTTCAAGATGGAGAATCTCTAGACTATAACACTTTTCAATCCAACCGTGTGGCCTCCAGCTCCCAGAATTCTTAGCAAGGGGGTGTGGCCTTGCTGGCTGGGGAATTCTGGGAGTTGAAGTCCACACAACTTGAAGTGTTCAAGATGGAGAATCTCTAGACTATAACACTTTCCAATCCAACCGTGTGGCCTCCAGCTCCCAGAATTCTTAGCAGGGGTTGTGGCCTTGCTGGCTGGGGAATTCTGGGAGTTGAAGTCCACACAACTTGAAGTGTTCAAGATGGAGAATCTCTAGACTATAACACTTTTCAATCCAACCGTGTGGCCTCCAGCTCCCAGAATTCTTAGCAGGGGGTGTGGCCTTGCTGGCTGGGGAATTCTGGGAGTTGAAGTCCACACAACCTGAAGTGTTCAAGATGGAGAATCTCTAGACTATAACACTTTTCAATCCAACCGTGTGGCCTACAGCTCCCAGAATTCTTAGCAGGGTGTGTGGCCTTGCTGACTGGGGAATTCTGGGAGCTGAAGTCCACACAGTTTGAAATTTCCCAGATGGAGACTCGCTAGACTATAACACTTTCCAATCCAACCGTGTGGCCTCCAGCTCCCAGAATTCTTAGCAGGGGGTGTGGCCTTGCTGGCTGGGGAATTCTGGGAGTTGAAGTCCACACAACTTGAAGTGTTCAAGATGGAGAATCTCTAGACTATAACACTTTTCAATCCAACCGTGTGGCCTCCAGCTCCCAGAATTCTTAGCAGGGGTTGTGGCCTTGCTGGCTGGGGAATTCTGGGAGTTGAAGTCCACACAACTTGAAGTGTTCAAGATGGAGAATCTCTAGACTATAACACTTTTCAATCCAACCGTGTGGCCTCCAGCTCCCAGAATTCTTAGCAGGGGGTGTGGCCTTGCTGGCTGGGGAATTCTGGGAGTTGAAGTCCACACAACTTGAAGTGTTCAAGATGGAGAATCTCTAGACTATAACACTTTTCAATCCAACCGTGTGGCCTCCAGCTCCCAGAATTCTTAGCAAGGGGTGTGGCCTTGCTGGCTGGGGAATTCTGGGAGTTGAAGTCCACACAACTTGAAGTGTTCAAGATGGAGAATCTCTAGACTATAACACTTTCCAATCCAACCGTGTGGCCTCCAGCTCCCAGAATTCTTAGCAGGGGGTGTGGCCTTGCTGGCTGGGGAATTCTGGGAGTTGAAGTCCACACAACTTGAAGTGTTCAAGATGGAGAATCTCTAGACTATAACACTTTTCAATCCAACCGTGTGGCCTCCAGCTCCCAGAATTCTTAGCAAGGGGTGTGGCCTTGCTGGCTGGGGAATTCTGGGAGTTGAAGTCCACACAACTTGAAGTGTTCAAGATGGAGAATCTCTAGACTATAACACTTTTCAATCCAACCGTGTGGCCTCCAGCTCCCAGAATTCTTAGCAGGGGTTGTGGCCTTGCTGGCTGGGGAATTCTGGGAGTTGAAGTCCACACAACTTGAAGTGTTCAAGATGGAGAATCTCTAGACTATAACACTTTTCAATCCAACCGTGTGGCCTCCAGCTCCCAGAATTCTTAGCAGGGGGTGTGGCCTTGCTGGCTGGGGAATTCTGGGAGTTGAAGTCCACACAACCTGAAGTGTTCAAGATGGAGAATCTCTAGACTATAACACTTTTCAATCCAACCGTGTGGCCTACAGCTCCCAGAATTCTTAGCAGGGTGTGTGGCCTTGCTGACTGGGGAATTCTGGGAGCTGAAGTCCACACAGTTTGAAATTTCCCAGATGGAGACTCGCTAGACTATAACACTTTCCAATCCAACCGTGTGGCCTCCAGCTCCCAGAATTCTTAGCAGGGGGTGTGGCCTTGCTGGCTGGGGAATTCTGGGAGTTGAAGTCCACACAACCTGAAGTGTTCAAGATGGAGAATCTCTAGACTATAACACTTTTCAATCCAACCGTGTGGCCTCCAGCTCCCAGAATTCTTAGCAGGGGTGTGGCCTTGCTGGCTGGGGAATTCTGGGAGTTGAAGTCCACACAACCTGAAGTGTTCAAGATGGAGAATCTCTAGACTATAACACTTTTCAATCCAACCGTGTGGCCTCCAGCTCCCAGAATTCTTAGCAGGGGGTGTGGCCTTGCTGGCTGGGGAATTCTGGGAGTTGAAGTCCACACAACTTGAAGTGTTCAAGATGGAGAATCTCTAGACTATAACACTTTTCAATCCAACCGTGTGGCCTACAGCTCCCAGAATTCTTAGCAGGGGGTGTGGCCTTGCTGACTGGGGAATTCTGGGAGTTGAAGTCCACACAACTTGAAGTGTTCAAGATGGAGAATCTCTAGACTATAACACTTTCCAATCCAACCGTGTGGCCTACAGCTCCCAGAATTCTTAGCAGGGTGTGTGGCCTTGCTGACTGGGGAATTCTGGGAGCTGAAGTCCACACAGTTTGAAATGTCCCAGATGGAGACTCGCTAGACTATAACATTTCCCAATCAACCGTGTGGCCTCCAGCTCCTAGAATTCTCAGCAGGGGGTGTGGCCTTGCTGGCTGGGGAATCCTGGGAGTTGAAGTCCACCCTGGTGAATATCTTGTGCTCTTGGGAAATAAACCCACATTAAAAGAAAACCCCAAAGAACCAGGAGGACAAAGTGGGGAAAAAGAATTAAGAACACAACGACTGAGTAAAGAGAAAGGAAGTCCAGTCATTCTGCAATGGGTGACACCTACCTGCCCAGGTGAGGTGTGGCGTTTGGGATCTGCCTGGGTTTGACGCGCCAAGAGAGGGTGGAAGGAAAAAGAAGAGAAGCAGGATTGAGCCTGGTTGCAAAGGAAAAACATGTCTAAATATCGGACATTCGTCAGCCAGAAGAAGCAACGAGGGACTTTGACACAGCAGCCACGGGCAGGGAGTCAAAAAAGTCAAAATGGCAGCCACAAAAGGGGCCCCCCGCTTTTAATCCCAACCACCATGTTGACTTTTCTGACTTTCCTCCCTATATTTCAATTAAAATCAAACTCCCCAAGCTGAGCTCAACTCCTGGTGACATTATGAACACATTGCAACCTTCAGTTTGCCTTTTCAAGTTTCTAGTCCAGTTTATAGACCTGGATTGAACCTGGTTGCAAAGGAAAAACAGATCTAAATATTGAATGTTCGTAAGATGGAAGGCACAACGAGGGGATTAGATGTGGCAGGAGCAAGCAGGTGGTTTTAATGCAAGGCAGGGAGTCAAAAAAGGTCAAAAAAGTCAAAATGGCAGCCCCAAAGGAAGGGGCCTTTTAATCCCAACCACCATCCTTTTCTGACTTCCTTCCCATATTTCACTCAGAATTCTCTGAGCCGAACTCAATTTCTGGCAATATTATGGACACATCGCATTCTTCAATTTGCTTTTTCAAATTTCTAGTCCAGTTTACAGACCTGGATTAAGCAGGTAGTTGCATATAATTCCCAGTTCCACCCAGAATTGCTTTGGACAGCTAGATGAGCAGCATATAAAATTTAAAAATAAATAAATAAACTCATTCCCCCCCCCTCAAATTAATTGGGCCTACAAAAAGGATTTATGAGTTTGCAAATTACAAAAAAAAAAGCAGAATCACTACTCAACTTTTTCCCCTGCACAAAGTGTTAAATTTAGCATAAAAATACCATAGATGTAATCACATAAAGAATTAAACTCATTTCCCCCATACATAGCATTGACTGAACGTGGAAGCCTAACTAATCACTTTATTATTTTTTATTTATTTTTGCCTACCAGGTCCTCCGTGAAAAAGAGTTGAAGAGACAGACTATCCCATTTGTAAGCCTCTCTATTATAGAACTCTCTGGGAGCAGCTGGCAATGCTGAGTTCACCTCCCTAGCCCTGATTGGCTAGAGTGTGCAAGCCCCTACCACCTGTCTGGCCAATGAGGAATGGCCTAGGTTGTCTTGGAGTCTTGCTAATGGTGCAAGAAAGTGGGAGGGGACTCCAACCTTGACAAACTTTAAGGCTTGTGGACTTCAACTCCCAGAATTCCCCAGCCATCTGAACCACCTTTTGGAGATCCGTGATTTTTGTTGATTTTATTAAACCTGGTTAGGCAATTCTCTGCTGTCAGTTCCACCAATATCTGGTTTTGTCTCTGTGTTTTGTGTGAACGCATTCGCAGCGCGGCCTTGTTCTCATAACATACTGCTTTTGAATTAATTCATATTATGGTTGGTATCCAATACATTGAATCCATACATTCCAACAAAGCCACGCAAACAGATCAAGGTTAAAACAAGCCAAGATTGGCAGCCCTTTGCTCTTTCCTCAAAGCGAGTGGCGCAAACGCAGCTTGCACCCTTGTCTGAACTCCTCTGAGGGGGTGTCTCCTGCTTAGGCGGTGGGGTTGGACTAGATGACCTACAAGATCCCTTCCGACTAATCTGTTAATCTCAGAGAGCTCAAATGACATGGCAGAGAGAAGAGATTATTTGATGGTTCCTGATGCAAGGATTGCGAAGTAGCATATTGGGAGTCAGGCGATCATGGTAATTACACAAACCAAGATAGATCTTGTTAGGTCACCTTGTGGCAAGCGCTCTTTCTTCACCTAATCCTACCTCACAAGGGGGTTATTGGAGTAAAGAGGACAGGAGGGACCTGTTATGACCGGCCAGCAGAGCAGGCATCAAATTCGGACAGTGAGGAGGGTTGGGGAGGAACCTGGGCTAGTCCTGGAGTCTGGGGAAGGCTCTGAGGAGGGCTCTGTGTCGGAGGCAGAGAGGGGGCCAGGGCCGTATGCCAGTTTTCAGCTGCCTTCAGAGTCAGACATCAGTGAGACAGAAGAACAGGTGGAGCCTGTTCCCAGTATGTGCATGCGCAGAGTTGCCAGACGAAGGGAACAGCTAAAGAACAGGGCTCCACTTGGGAGTAAGGCCACAGGTGGATGATGAACGGCCCCTCCCAGAGGGAATAAAAGAGGAGCGAAAGGGGAGTGGAGTTTGCAGGAGACCATTAGTTCGCTTAATTGGTTCGTGACTCTCCGAGACTCCTGGCCAAGTTTTGCAGATCTCGGCCTGGCAGCTCTCCAAGCCAGATAAGGTCTGTGACCGTAAATCCTCCCTGGAAAGACTTTGCTTGATGTGAAGGAGCAGAATTCACAGGAAATTAATAAAAGGGTTTTGTGTCGGGACAAGGAATTTGCTCCATGCTTTGGGGAAGCCTCGTTCAGAACAACGCTCAAACAATGCAATGAGTAACTAGATAAATTATATAAGCTACTAATATTCATGTATAGCCAGTTCGCCGCGTAGGAGAATTTGAGAAATTGAAAGGGGTGGAGTTTACTCCGAGGTACAGCAAATTAGAGGTTGCCATCCAATTTGTTGCATTAGCTGGCAGCATTTGTTTGACCTCGGCTGACCTTGAAAAGGGTTGGGCTACTTAGTGCTTGATGGATAGAGCACCACCGGGAAATCCGGAACGGTAGATGAAAAAAAGTTTCTTGCTAATGCGTTCTTCCTTTCCTGAACTTAAATCATGTTTTGCTGACTGTCGCATTCGTTATGCAACATCATCTCTCTAACTTTCTACTCAAGTATTTCCGGTGTCTTGGGAATTTTAAGATGAGGGGGCCGTCAACTCCCAGAATCCCCTAGCCATCCTGCTTTAAGAGGGAAGGACTTCCACTCCCAGAATTCCCCAGTCAGAATGCTTTAAGAGGGATGGACTTCTACTCCCAGAATTCCCCAGCCTGCCTGCTTTAAGAGGGGTGGACTTTCATTCCCAGAATTCCCCAGCCAGCATGCTTTAAGAGGGGTGGGCTTCAAGTCCCATAATTCCCCAGCCAGCATGAATTAAGGTGGGTGGATCTCAAATCCCAGAATTTTTCAATCACCTTAAGAGGATATGAATATCTCTCCTTTATAGGTCAGGAATTTTAAGATGGGTGAACTTCAACTCCCAGAATTCTTGTGTTACTAGAAATACATTACTGTTCTCTACAGCTAGCGAAAGCAACATTCAGCCCTGTTTACTCAGATTGGCTTCTGAATGGACTCAATGTGGACTAGGCACGTGAGGAATGATGACAGTTGGGCACACTATGGCATGATGATTCACTTCCTGGTCACCTTCTGACAAAAAAACCCAGCTTACATAAGTAAATATGACGGGTTCAGGTGAGTGAACTAGGAGAAAAATTTCTCTAAAGCAGTCTTAGCCACTTTAAGACTTGGGGACTTCGACTCCCAGAATTCCCTAGCCAGCCATGTCAAAGTCCACAAGTGTTGAGAATTCTGGGAGTTGAATTTCACCCATCTTAAAGCATTCTGGCTGGGGGATTCTGGGACTGGAAGTCCAGCTCTCTTAAAGTATGCAGGCTGGGGAAGTCTGGGAGTGGGTCCATCCCAGTGGTGGGTTTCAAAATTTTTTAGAATCTCTTCTGTAGGTGTGGCCTGCTTTGTGGGAGTGGCTTGCCAGCCATGTGACTGGGTAGGAGTGGCTCGCTGGCCATGTGACTGGATGGGCGTGGCCAATTTGTAAAATGGGGTGAAACTCACTTAAGAACGCTCTTGCTTAGCAACCAAAATGTTGGCTCAGGAACTCTGGCACTGAAGTGTGCAAGTCTTAAAGCTGTCATGTTACAAGACCCTTGCACCCCTAATCCTTTAGAAAAAAAATCCCCAGGGGTGTTCAAACTTGACAGCTTTAAGACTTGTGGACTTCAACTCCCAGAATTCCTCCTCTCGCTCTTCATCTTGATGATGTGCGGACAGGCAGGGGGAGGGAGCTGGAACCGGTTCTAAACAGTTCTGTAGATTTGTGGAACCTCTTCTATAGAAGAGGTTAGAACTGGCAGGAACCAACCCCTGGTCCATCCTTCCTAAAGCCTGCTGGCTGGAGAATTCTGGGAGTGGAAATTCACCCATCTTAAAGCATTCTGGCTGGGGAATTCTGGGAGTGGAAGCCCACCCCTCTTAAATCATGGCTGGCTGGGGGATTCTGGGAGTGGAAGTCCTCCCCTCTTAAAGCATGCTGGCTGGGGGATTCTGGGAGTGGAAGTCCATCCCCCTTAAAGCATTCTGTCTGGGGAATTCTGGGAGTGGAAGTCCTTCCCTCTTAAAGATGATGGCTGGGGAATTCTGGGAGTGGAAGTCCTTCCCTCTTAAAGATGATGGCTGGGGAATTCTGGGAGTGAAAGTTCATCCCTCTTAAAACATGCTGGCTGTGGAATACTGGGACTTGAAATCCACCCCTCTTAAAGCATGCTGGCTGGGGAATTCTCGGGAGTGGAAGTTGACAAGTCTTACAGAGGCCAAGGTTGGCGATCCCTGCTCTAAAAAATAAAACTAAAGCCACATCCCATCTCAGAATTCCAGAAGAGACCTTGAAGTGCCTGCAGCCATTAACCATTTTTGCAATTTAAGCAAATTGGTGCTGCTTACTGAAGGAATGTTGGATGGCACACCCAGGTTGGGAAGCTGCCCCTGGCACCTTGGGTCTTGTGCCAACGCTGGAATTTCCCTGGCAAACAAATCCGGCTGGATCAGGTGGAAGGTTAATCAAAAGACATTTAAAAATTGTTTTTAAAAAAGCACAGAGAGAAAAAAGGGTTTTGGGAAGAAAGTGCCGATAGATTCTAACTGTACAGGTAGTCCTCGACTTACGACCACAATTGAGGCCAAAACGTCTGTTGTTAAGTGAGACTCTTCAATCTCTTCTTTAAAACCTCCTGTGATGGAGCACTTGCAACTTCTGGAGGCAAGTAGTTCCACTGGTTAATTGTCCTCACTGGCAGCAAATTTCTTCTTAGTCCTAGATTGAGTCTCTCCTTGATTAGTTTCCACCCATTGCTTCTTGTTCTATCCTCAAGTGCCTTGGAGAATAGCTTGACCCCCTGCTCTCTGTGGCAGCCCCTCAAATATTGGAAGATGGTATCCTATCTCCCCTGGTCCTTCTCTTCCCTAGACCAGCCATGCCCAGTTCCTGCAACCGTCCTTTGTATGTTTTAGCCTCCAGGCCTTTGATCATCTTCTTTGCTCCTCTTTGCACTTTTCCCAGTCTCTTTATTCAGATTAACAGAGTTGGAAGGGACCTTGTAGGTCATCTAATCCAACCCCCCACCAAAGCAAGAGACCTTACACCAATTCTGACTGATGGCAGTCTAGTCTCTTATTGAAGAGTCGCCACGATGTAAAAAAGATGTGGAGACTCTAGAAAGAGTGCAGAGAAGAGCAACAAAGAGGATTAGGGGACTGGAGACTAAAACATATGAAGAACGGTTGCAGGAACTGGGTAGGTCTAGTTTAATAGAAAGAAGGACATGGGGAGACATGATAGCAGTCTTCCAATATCTCAGGGGTTGCCACAAAGAAGAGGGAGTCAAGCTATTCTCCAAGGCACCTGAGGGCAGGACAAGAAGCAATGGGTGGAAACTAATGAAGGAGAGAAGCAACTTAGAACTGAGGAGAAACTTCCTGACAGTGAGAACAATTCACCAGTGGAACAGAAGTTGCCTCCGGAAGTTGTGAATGCCCCAACACTGGAAGTCTTTAAGAAGATGTTGGATAGCTATTTGTCTGGAACGGTATAGGGTTTCCTGCCTAGGCAGGGGGTTGGACTAGAAGACCTCTAAGGTCCCTTCCAACTCTACTATTGTATTGTATTGAAAGCCTCCAGTGATGAAGCTCCCACAACCTCCAAAGGCAACTTCTGTTCCATGGGTTGATTGTTCTCACTGTCGGAAAATGTCTCCTTATTTCTAGGTTGCATCTCTCCTTGGTCAGTTTCCATCCATTGCTCCTTGTCTGGCCTTTGGGTGCTTTGGAAAATAGGTGGAAGATGCTCTCCTGTCTCCCCTGGTCCTTCTCTTCACTAGACCAGCTATGCCCAGTTCCTGCAAATGTTCATTGTATGTTTGAGCCTCCTGTCCCCTAAAATCCTCTTAGTTGCTCTTCTCTGCAATCTTTCTAGGATCTCCACATCTTTTTTATAGTGTGGTGACCAAAACTGGATGCCGTATTCCAAGTGTGGTCTTACTAAGGCTTTGTAGAGTGGTATTAGTACCTCACTTGAGCTTGATTGTATCCCTCTGTTAATGCAATTTAGCTTCTTCGTTTCCTATGACTTTCTCAATTTGATGGTCCCACCAATAACAACCGCAATTGAAACTGGCGGCTTGGTTGTTAAGTGAAGCGGTCACAACGCGAAAGATCACAACGTTCAGGATTTGATTTTCGCTTCCTCGCAAAGGTCCTAAATGCAAGGACTGGTTTGCAAAGCTGCTTTTTCCTCCTACGTGCAAAAAATGGCTGTACGGGGCAGTTGTTAAACGAGGACAACATGTGAGAGGTCCTTGGTGGTCTCTGAGCTTGGTTGTTTTCTTGCAGACGTTTCATTACCCAACTAGGTAACATCATCAGTTGAAGAAGGGAGAGGGGTGTCCTTGGTGCTCTCTAAGCTTAGTTGTCTTCTTCCAGACGTTTCATTAACCAACTAGGTAACATCATCAGTTGAAGAAGGGAGAGGGGTGTCCTTGGTGCTCTCTGAGCTTGCTTGTCTTCTTCCAGGCGTTTCATTACCCAACTAGGTAACATCATCAGTTGAAGAAGGGAGAGGGGTGTCCTTGGTGCTCTCTGAGCTTAGTTGTCTTCTTCCAGGCGTTTCATTACCCAACTAGGTAACATCATCAGTTGAAGAAGGGAGAGGGGTGTCCTTGGTGCTCTCTGAGCTTAGTTGTCTTCTTCCAGGCGTTTCATTACCCAACTAGGTAACATCATCAGTTGAAGAAGGGAGAGGGGTGTCCTTGGTGCTCTCTGAGCTTAGTTGTCTTCTTCCAGGCGTTTCATTACCCAACTAGGTAACATCATCAGTTGAAGAAGGGAGAGGGGTGTCCTTGGTGCTCTCTGAGCTTAGTTGTCTTCTTCCAGGCGTTTCATTACCCAACTAGGTAACATCATCAGTTGAAGAAGGGAGAGGGGTGTCCTTGGTGCTCTCTGAGCTTGCTTGTCTTCTTCCAGGCGTTTCATTGCTTGCAGGCAACGGGTGTTTCCTGCAGATCTCCCCATTCACCCTTGTTGCTACTTGGTCGTGCCGTCGTCTGCAGTCAGTCTGGGCGATCTTACGGCTGCTACGGAGGTGATAATACACTGTTTCTTCAGCTTCTTTGCAGAGGCCACACTTGTTGTGCGTTGCTGTCTTCCTGTTTTGGGTTTTCTTTGCAGCCAGAATTACCCCCTCGTTCTCTTTCGCCAACTTTCCTCCTCTTATCCATCGCCAGATCTTGCTGTTATCTGTTTTTCCTGCTATTTTATTTTTGTATTGTATTGGCCATGCAGCTCTTCGTCTTCCCATATCTCCTTTCTCTTCTTCATTTGATCTTTCTTCTAGGCCCGTTTCGTCTCACCATTCGCACAGGCCGTCCTCCACTTACGGCAGTTCGCTTTGTGACCATTTGAAGCTACAACCGCACTGAAAAAAAGGGACTTACAACCGTTTTTTATACTTGCGTCTGTAGTCCACATGGTCCCATGATCAAAATCCAGCCGCTTGGCAACGGGTTCATATTTATGACGGTCGCAATGTCCTCGGGCTACGTGATCCCCTCCTGACCAGCCAAGTCCATGGGGTAGCCGGATTCACTTAACGACCGGTCTCCTGACTTCGCAATTGCAATGATTCACTCAACAACTGTGGCTAGAAAGGTCGTAAAATGGGGCAAAACGCACTTAACAAATGTTTCGCTTAGTAACATAAATCCTGGGCTCAATTGTGGTCGTACGTCGAGGACTACCTTTATACCTTCCTGGCATACTAACTTCCCTGCATTATTTTTATTGTTGTTGTTGTTATTATTATTATGTGGTTAATCTTTGGTGAGATTCACAGCCTTTGGGGCTGGTTAGGAGCTCAACAGCTCGAGTCCTAACCAAGGACCTAGGAACTGTTAAGGTAACGTCGGAGGATATAAGTTGTTCTAAGTAGGGTGGTTTTTTGTAGAGTCAGAATGTCCAAGTCAGGTAAATTTAGAATTTCCAAATAGCGAGGTAGCCCTTTAGGTATTGCTCCAAGGGCTCCAATTACAATTGGGACAACACACGATTTCTTTTTCCACAGTCGCTCAACCTCAATTTGCAAGTCCCGGTACTTTGTGATTTTTTCTTGCTGTTTATCTTCAATTCGCACATCTCCAGGTATCGCAATGTCAATGAACCATACTTTTTTCTTTTTAATTATTATGTCAGGTGTGTTGTAGGCCAAGTGCCTGTCAGTCTGGATTCTGAAGTCCCACAAGATCTTGACTTTCTCATTCTCTAAAACTTTCTCAACCTGACGGTCCCAGTGGTTTTTGCTGTACTCAGATCCAAACTTTTGGCACAATTTCCAGTGAATAATCTTAGCAACGCTGTTAGATACCAGAAACTTTGGTAATGGTTTACACCAAGGTCCTCTGTTCTGGCGGGAACAGAGATTCAACCGGATTGGTCGAAGGGTCTGACAGCTCCCTATAAAAGGGCTGCTGTCAGACTGAACCTTCGCTGGATTGTACATAGTGGACTTGTGCTAATAAAGAGCTGTTTGTTACTCTGAAGCCTGAGTGCGCCTTCATTCACCCGATATAACACTGGCAACGAGGATGGGATTGGAAGGCAACTAGGCAGACAAAAAGAGCACGACAATCCAGCAAATAAATCATGCCTGGATCACGGCGCGGCATCGAGCAGCCATCTTTGAGCGGCACATTCAAATGCTCTCAGGAACAACACACGCCCCACCAACTCCGTACAACCCAGCCACCGAGCACTGGGAATCCTACACAATGAGGTTCGATTGCTTCCTCGAAGCCAACGACCTCATGGGCCTTTCTGAAGGCCGGAAATATAATATGTTCCTGAACTACTGCGGACCAGAGGTGTTCGAGACGGCGAAGGATTTGTCTGAGCCAACGCCTCTCCAATCGGTCGCTTGGACACTGAGGACACACTATGCTCCCAGACCATCTAAATACATCCGGAGGCACGAATTCAACATCCGTAACCAAAAAGAAGGGGAAACCATCAACGAATAAGTTGTGGCGCTCAGAAAGGACGCAGCGTACTGCGAGTTTAGAGATCTTGATGAAGTACTACTTGACCGCATCATATGCGGTGTTAGAGACATTGGCCTGCAGAGGAGGTTACTAGCAAAAACTAATCTTACTCTCCAAATTGCCCTAGACAAAACCAGGGCTACTGAGTCTTCAATTAAATCAACGGAAAGCCTGCAGCGCCAAAATAGTCCAAAGAGCGCGTGGAAGAGCGCAGGTATGCATTGCGAGGCCACAGAGCCTGAAGCCTCGGAGAGCGAAGATGACAGCTACTGTATGCACAGTGATCACACCAAGCCGGCCCGAAAATTTGAACCGTGTTTCCGTGATGCCATCTGTCAACGCTGCGAACGCAAGGGGCACATTGCCAAGGTCTGCAGAAGTGATCGCCCCGCTACAACCTGGAAGCCCAGAAGCATACCTAACCACCAGCAGAGGCCCAACCAAGGGGCGTGGCAGCCGCCACCACAGCAAACAGAAGGCGACACCAGAGTCACATACCACACCTCCATAGGCCAAGTCCACATGAAGCAGCCAAAAAAGCTGAAAGTCACAGGCCTCATTGAGGACTCTCCAAGCAATATGGAGATTGATACGGGGTCATCCTTGACCATAATAAATGGGGAATAAATGGGGAACTCATCAAATTTGCAGATGATACCAAGCTGGCAGGAATAGCCAACACTCCAGAAGATAGGCTTAAGATACAGAAGGATCTTGACAAACTTGAACATTGGGCACTATCTAATAAAATGAAATTCAATGGTGAAAAGAGTAAGGTTCTACATTTAGGCAACAAAAACGGAATGCACAGGTACAGTATAGGTGATACCTTACTCAGTAGTAGTAACTGTGAAAGGGATCTTGGAGTCCTAGTGGACAACCATTTAAATATGAGCCAGCAGTGTGCAGCAGCTGCCAAAAAAGCCAACACAGTTCTAGGCTGCATCAACAGAGGGATAGAATCAAGATCACGTGAAGTGTTAATACCACTTTATAATGCCTTGGTAAGGCCACACTTGGAATACTGCATTCAGTTCTGGTCGCCACGATGTAGAAAAGATGTGGAGACTCTAGAAAGAGTGCAGAGAAGAGCAACAAAGATGATTAGGGGACTGGAGACTAAAACATATGAAGAACGGTTGCAGGAACTGGGTATGTTTAGCTTAAGAGAAAGAAGGACTAGGGGAGACATGATAGCATTATTCCAATATCTCAGAGGTTGCCACAAAGAAGAGGGAGTCAAACTATTCTCCAAAGCACCTGAGGGTAGAACAAGAAGCAATGGGTGGAAACTAATCAAGGAGAGAAGCAACTTAGAACTGAGGTGAAATTTCCTGACAGTTAGAACAATTAATCAGTGGAACAGAAGTTGCCTCCAGAAGTTGTGAATGCCCCAACACTGGAAGTCTTTAAGAAGATGTTGGATAGCTATTTGTCTGAAACGGTATAGGGTTTCCTGCCTAGGCAGGGGGTTGGACTAGAAGACCTCCAAGGTCCCTTCCAACTCTACTATTGTATTATTGTATAATGTCTTGGGCAGAACTCAAACAGGCTATCCCTAGCCTTAAAAAACATCAGCTGCGGGTTCCAGGCATCCACCTTCGCGACTACCAGGGGAACCGAGTCCCCATCGTGGGCCAGGGGTGAGGTTCAAGAGCTTCTGCGGCCAGCTACCAGTGACGGTAGTCAACGGAGACCTGCAGAGCCTCCTGGGGCTTGACTGCTTCGAAGCCCTGGGCCTAGAAGTGACCGGAAACAATGCCATATGAGACGAAAGCACTCAGGAATTCCTTAAGGAGTTCGAGGACATCTCCGGCACCAGTCTAGGTAAGTATGAGGGGACTCCAATATCTTTTAACTTGGACCCCATCAGGCTAAAACCCAGGAGAGTACCTTTTGCTCTCTGCCCTAAAATTGTTTTGGAATTAGACAAATTGATTGGCCAGGGAATTCTAGAGCTGGTAGATCACACACAGTGGGGGATCCCTATAGTGACACCTGTCAAGCCTGATGGGTCTGTCTGCATCTGCGCGGATTACAAGTGCACGATAAACAAAGCTTTGCAGCAAAGCGCTTATCCTTTACCCATTGTACAGCAGTTGCAGCACTCATTAGGCCCCGGGAAAGTTTTTGCAAAATTAGATATGGCACTGGCATATCAGCAGTTGCCTGTAGATGGCACCACAGCGGAGGCCCAAACCATCGTGATGCACAGGGGTGCATTCAAATGCACCCGCCTTCAATTCGGAGTTAGTATCGCCCCTGGACTGTTCCAAAGTGTCATGGACCAGCTTTTGCAGGGGATTCCACGAGTCGTCCCCTATTGTGATGACATATTGGTATCGGCTGCAAATAAGGCACAATTATTTAAAAAATTGGGAACTGTTCTGGCCAGAATCAGAGACAAAGGCCTCCGCCTCAAAATAGAAAAATGCCAAATTAACGTGCCAAGGGTTGAATTCCTAGGGTACCTCATCGACGGCTCTGGGATTCACCCGACCAACAAAAAAATTAAGGCAATCCAGGACGCCCCTACATCTTGCAATCAGACCGAACTGCAGGCGTTCCTCAGGCTCCTTAACTTCTACAGTGTTTTTCTCAAGCCGAAAGCCACGGTTGCTGAGCCTTTGCATCGGCTTCTCAGCAAACACCCCAAGTGGTCCTGGGGCAGAGCTGAAGCAGCCGCATTTGCCGCAGTGAAGAAACTGCTGTCAGCGGACACATTTTTGGTCCAATATAGCCAGACCCTGCCACTTGTCCTAATGTCCAACGCTTCCCCATTTGGCATCAGAGCCGTCCTCAGCCACCGCATGCTTCAACTATAGTGGTTTCCACCAAGGCCCTCTGTTCCAGCGGGAACAGAGGTTTAATCTCATTGGTCAAAGGGTCTGACAGCTCCCTCTAAAAAGGCTGCTGTCAGACTCAATCTTTGCTGGATTGTTCTCATTTGTTGCATTTAATAAAGAGCTGTTGTTACCGTTAGCCTGTGTGTGCCTATCCATTACCCGATCTAACAATGTGTATGTATGTATGTATGTATGTATGTATGTATGTATGTATGTATGTGTGTATTGTGTCACAACCCCTGGTATGCCCAAATATGGGAGGGAACACACTGTTTCCCTTTGTCTGTCTTTCGGCTCACTCCAGGAGACCATCCAGGCAGAAAATCATATTTTTAATGTTGCCTTTGTTATATTTGTCTTGTATTTGTGCTGGTAAATAAATAAAGGGAGACTAATATAGATCTATTTCAAGCTATTTAGCTCTCATCAAATCCCAGTAAGGGTATGGCTAGCTGATGAGAGCTAATTAGCTTGAAATAGATCTATACTAGACTCCCTTTATTTATTTATCAGCACAAATACAATACATACATACATACATACATACATACATACATACATACATACATACATACATACATACATACATACAGGGTTATTGCATCCTATCCTGAAATCAATGATTGGGAAATATTCCTGAATTGCTAAACCTTGGCAATTCTATAATGAAGAAACTTCTTCCTTTTCTTTTTTTAAGCCTCTCTCCTTCTCTTTTTCTTGGAGGCCCGGAGTGACAAAACTAGTTAATAAATACATTTCTTGCTCTCAGATAAGACTGATTGGAGGAATTAGGTGAATTTAATATAAAACCATTCTGGAGAAATTTCTAATTTCTATAGGTTCGTATTTCTGAACCTCTGCAACTTTAAGATGGGGAGACTTCAACTCCCAGAATTCCCCTGCTGGGGAATTCCCCCTGCTGGCTGGGGAATTCTGGGAGTTGAAGTCCCCCTCATCTTAAAGTTGAAAAGGTTGAGAAACACGGATATACGGAATTGAGCAGATTGAAAACGGTGGATTCTGGGAGCTGGAATAAAACTGATTTATTAAAAAGGGGGCTAGCAGAATTCTGAATTTTTTTCTTCTTAATACCCTAAATTAACCTGGCACTCTAACCGAGCTAATGAAATAGTTTTGATGCTCACATGTTCCCAAAACTCAGGCCATTACGCAAGTTCTAGAAATGGGTCAGCGGTGATAATCCATTCATCGGGATGATTTGCGGAGACCCCAACCTCCCACTCAAGTTCTGATCAGTGGTGGGATTCAATTTTTTTTACTACTGGTTCTGTGGGTGTGGCTTGCTCAGCGGGCGTGGCTTAGTGGTTATGTAACTGGGCGGGCATGGTTTGGCGGTCATGTGACCTTGGGCGTGGCTTGGCGGTCATGTGACTGGGTGAATGTGGCCGCGTGGGCATGCGACTGGGTGGGCATGGCCGTGTGACTGGGTGCGTGTGGTGAGTGAGCGGCAAGTGGGCGAGTGGGCAAGGGGCGTGGCCAGCCAGAGGTCATTACGTGTTCGGTAAACAAGGCCATGTGACCTTGGGCGTGGCTTGGCGGTCATGTGACTGGGTGAATGTGGCTGCGTGGGCATGCGACTGGGTGGGCATGGCCGTGTGACTGGGTGGGTGTGGTGAGTGAGCGGCAAGTGGGTGAGTGGGCGAGTGGGCGGGGGGCGTGGCCAGCCAGAGGTCATTACGCGTTCGGTAAACCAGGCCAAACTGCCACTAACGGTTTGCTCTAACTGGTGCGAACCGGCTGAATACCTCCTCTGGTTTTGACATCTGCCAACCTGTGCGGAGAAACGGGTCACTTACCTCTTCTTGCTGGGGGTACCTTCGGCTGCCCTCTTGTCCTGCCCGGCCACCGGCGGAGTCTCCTGAGGACTCGGCTTCTTGATCCCCATAAGAGGGACCATTTCCTTGATGTCTTTGATCATGGTTCTAGGTGAAAACAAACTCGGTTAGTTGCCATTGTTTGCAGGTCTTCTGCTCTTGATTTCAATTGAATCGGATCGCGTTGAATTGATGAGATCTGTTTTTTAATCCCACCTTTATTCCTTCATAGGTCACTCAAGGGGGCGAACGTACCGGATGCTTCTACGTCCATCTATTTTCCCCACAAAAACAACCCTCTGAGGTGGGCTGAGAGAGGTTGACTGGTTCAAAATCACCCAGCCAGCTTTCATGCCTAAGGCGGGACTAGAACTCCCAATCTCCTGATGATTGACGCAGGTCACCCAGCTGGCTTTCCTGCCTAAGGCAGGACTAGAGCTCACTGTCTCCTGATGATTGACGCAGGTCACCCAGCTGGCTTTCCTGCCTAAGGCAGGACTAGAGCTCACTGTCTCCTGATGATTGGCACAAAGTCACCCAGCTGGACTAGAACTCCCAGTCTCTTGGTGATCAGCCCAAAGTCACCCAGCCAGCTTTCCTGCCTAAGGCAGGACTAGAGCTCATTGTCTCCTGCTGACTGGCTCAAAGTCACCCAGCTGGACTAGAACTCCCAGTCTCCTGGTGATTGGACCAAAGTCGCCCAGCCAGCTTTCCTGCCTAAGGCGGGACTAGAGCTCATTGTCTCCTGCTGACTGGCTCAAAGTCACCCAGCTGGACTAGAACTCTCAGTCTCCTGGTGATTGGACCAAAGTCACCCAGCCAGCTTCCCTGGCAAATCAGGACTAGAACTCAGCATCTCCTGGTGATTAGCTCAAAGTCACCCAGCTGGCTTTCATGCCTAAGGCTGAACTAGAACTCCCAGTCTCCTGGTGATTGACCCAAAGTCACCCAGCTGCCTTTTCTCCCTAAGGCAGGACTAGAACTCACTGACTCCTGCTGATTGGCTCTAACTCATCCAGCTGGACTAGAACGCCCAGTCACCTGGTGGTTGGCCCAAAGTCACCCAGCCAGCTTTCATGGACCAGGTGGGACTAGAACTCACCCTCTCCGAGTTTCTAGGCCAGACACCCCCATAATGTGATTAAATCAAAATAAATAAAACTCTGCAGGTTATGTAGATGCTGGTGATTTATTATGCCCGTCATCTCTTATTTCATTTCATGTCCATCCTCTCTACTCTTCCTTAAACGGCTCTGGGCACTTTATATTAAATTTGAAGGGATTTAATTGGGTTAAAATAAATACCTTTTCACAGCACTGAAGCAGAGGAATAAATAAAAGCCAGAAGATTCATACAATTCAAAGGGACAAGAATAAATATTTGTTTGTTTGTTTCACCATGAAACAACAACAAAAGTCCAAACAAAATTCATCATACAGGTAAATCCTCGACTTGCGACTTAACAACAGAAGCCCCCAATTTCTGTTGCTGAGTGAGACCTCTGTTAATGTCTTCCGTTTTACGAACCTTTCTTGCCACCGTTGTTAAGTGAATCACTGCATTTATTAAATTAGCAACAGGATTGCTAAGTGAATCCCCGTGGACGTTGCTTGGCAGAGGGTCGCAAAAGGGATTGTGTGACCCAGGGACACTGCGACCGTCATAAATAGGAGTCAGTGGCCAAGCGGGAGAATTTTGATCATGTGACCATGGGGCTGCTGCAACAGTCGTAAGTGTGAACAACGGTCATAAGACACTCTTTTCAGTGCGGTTATAACAGCCAATGGTCACTAAAGGAATGGTTGCAAGTTGAGGATTATCTGTACTGCTTTTTTTAGTATATCGATCATGAGAATTTTTAAGGCGTTCTCTAGACTGGTGATATTTCTTGAAACTTATACTGCTAATATATCTGTACAGAAGGAAAGTCACAAATCCCTTTTATTGTATGTTTTCAAGGTATTTTTGCCACTTTATTTTGTTTTCTACATTCCCCTTTTCCTTTATGTTAGCTTGTGTTTTAATCTCAAAATTTAATAAGGATATTATTTTTAAAAAACGAATAAATCATGATGCACTGATGATGTTACCTAGTTGGGTCATGAAATGTCTGCAAGAAAACAAACGAACTCAGAGAGCAGCAAGCACACCAGAATCATCATCATCTCCTCCTCCTCCTCCTCCTCCTCCTCCTCCTCCTCCTCCTCCTCCTTCTTTTCCTGCCTTTCTCCTTTATTCCACAAACAGCTCTCTCTTCCAGCACTGATGATGTTACCTAGTTGGTTAATGAAACGTCTGTAAGAAAACCACCATGCTCAGAGAGCATCAAAGACCCCACAGTCCTTTTCCTCCTCCTCCTCCTCCTCCTCCTCCTCCTCCTCCTCCTCCTCCTCCTCCTCCTCCTCCTCCTCCTCCTCCTCCCTTTCTCTTTCTTTACTCCACAAACAGCTCTCCCTTCTAGCACTGATGATGTTACCTAGTATGGTAATGAAACGTTTGCAAGAATACCACCAAGCTCAGAGAGCACCAAGGACCCCACAGTCCTTTTCCTCCTCCTCCTCCTCCTCCTCCTCCTCCTCCTCCTCCTCCTCCTCCTCCTCTTCCTTTTCCTCCTCCCTTCCTCCTTCTTTACTCCATAAACAGCTCTCCCTTCTAGCACTGATGATGTTACTATTTGGGCAATGAAATGTCTGTAACAAAACCACCAAGCTCAGAGAGCACCAAGGGCCTCACAGTTCTCCTCCTCCTCCTCCTCCACAAACCCCACTCCCTTCTAGCACTGATGACGTTACCTAGTTGGGTCATGAAACGTCTGCAAGAAAACCACCCAGCTCAGAGAGCACCCGGGGCCCCCCATTTCAACCTTGAGCTACAAATATTCTCCTTTATGGGTGAATTAAAGTTTGCAAATTTCAGGTTGTACTTCCTGTAAAAATTCAATTACCTCCCAAGCCATTTCAATCACCTCATTTTTCTCCCAAAATTATCCTCAGTTTTCACCCCCAGGGATCTTAGGGGAGGGTGAATAGAGATCCACAAAGAAAATTACTCATTTAACACAAATTGCATCCCCAGCGGGGGAAACAGGTTTTGGGCTGATCCAGAGAAATTAAATTTCATGCCATTTGTGTATTTTTACAGCAACCTGACCTCAATTCGCACAGCCTCACCAACAAGGCAGAAAGAATGTGTGTTTAATAAAAGCGAAGCATGACCGGATGGTTTAAACGTGGCTTTATAAACATTTCTATCTCATCCTGTCTAATGTATATCTATCTATCTATCTATATATATATATATACACCATCCAGGCTAGCAACAATTATGCCTAGTAAGAACACAATTAATCCTGTTTCAAAACAAACAAATTAAGAAGATTATCTCAAATAAACAAGGCTGTTTAATAAGAACAGGGAGGGAGGCCAACTTAAAACTGCTCTCTTGGACTTGTGGACTTCGACTCCCAGAATTCCCCAGCCAGCAAGCTTTCAGATGGGTGGAAGGAAAGGGGAAAGAGGGGAAGGGAAGGAAATGAAAGGAAAGAGGAGGGAAGGGAAGGAAAAGGAAGGAGAGGGAAGGAAAGGAAAGGGAGGGGAGGGAAGGGAAGGGAAAGGAAGGAGAGGGAAGGAAAGGAAAGGGAGGGGAGGGAAGGGAAGGGAAAGGAAGGGGAGAGGAGGAAATGAAAGGAAAGGGGAGGAAACAGAAGGGAAAGGAAGGAAATGGAAGGGAAGGAAATGAAAGGGAAGAGGAAAGGGAAGGGAAGGAAGTACAGGGAAGGGAAGGGAAGGAAAAGGAAGGGGAGGGGAGGAAACAGAAGGGAAGGGAAGGAAAGGAAAGGAAAGGAAAGAAGGAGGAAGGGAAGGGAAGGACAGGGAAAAGACAGGACAGGGAAGGGAGGGGAAAGGAAGGGGAGAGGAGGAAATGAAAGGAAAGGGGAGGGGAGGAAACAGAAGGGAAAGGAAGGAAATGAAAGGGAAGGAAATGAAAGGAAAGAGGAAAGGGAAGGAGAGGAAGTACAGGGAAGGGAAGGGAAGGAAAAGGAAGGGGAGGGGAGGGGAGGAAACAGAAGGGAAGGGAAGGGAAGGAAAGGAAAGAAGGAGGAAGGGAAGGGAAGGATAGGACAGGGAAAAGACAGGACAGGGAAGGGAGGGGAAAGGAGAGGAGGGAAAGGGGAAAGGGGGTTGATTTATTTCATGGCCCATCAGTGATCTTTCTTGGTTGCCCACGGTCTTTCCAGAAATCTTCTCCAAACACCAAAACTCAAAAGCACCAACTGAACTTCCTCTCCACTTAATAACCGCTCTGCTTAGCAATGAACATTCTGGCCCCCAGCTGTGGTCGGAAATGAGGACTGCCAATAAACATAAGAAGGTGCAGATTTATTCTTCTTCTGAGTCCAACTTTCCCTACCTGGAGAGACACTTCTCAGCACCTGAATACCAGACGGGCTCCTTGGTGCCCCCCTGAGCTTGGTGGCTTTCTTGCAGACGTCTCATGACCCAAACTAGGTAACATCATCAGTGCTTACTAGCACTGATGATGTTACCTAGTTGGGTCACGAAACGTTTGCAAGAAAGCAACTGGACTAGCACTGATGATGTTACCTAGGTAAGGGATCGAAGACTAAAATCTATACAAAAGATGGTTGCAGGAATTGTCTAATTTAATGAAAAGAAGGACTAGGGGAGACATGATAGGCAGTCTTCCAATATCTCAGGGGTTGCCCCAAAGAAGAGGGAGTCAAGCTATTCTCCAAGACACCTGAGGGCAGGACAAGAAGCAATGGGTAGAAACTAACCAAGGAGAGAAGCAACTCAGAACTGAGGAGAAATTCCCTGAATAGAATAGAACAGAACAAGGAAAGAATAGAATAGAATAGAAGAATAGAATAGAATAGAATAGAATAGTCACCACGATGTAGAAAAGATGTGGAGACTCTAGAAAGAGTGCAGAGAAGAGCAACAAAGAGGATTAGGGGACTAAAACATACGAAGAACGGCTGCAGGAACTGGGGATGTCTAGCTTAAGAGAAAGAAGGACTAGGGGAGACAGGATAGCAGTCTTCCAATATCTCAGGGGTTGCCCCAAAGAAGAGGGAGTCAAGCTATTCTCCAAGGCACCCTGAAGGCAGGACAAGAAGCAATGGGTGGAAACTAATCAAGGAGAGAAGCAACTTAGAACTGAGGAGAAACTTCCTGACAGTTAGAACAATTAATCAGTGGAACAGTTTGCCTCCAGAAGTTGTGAATGCCCCAACACTGGAAGTCTTTAAGAAGATGCTGGATAGCCATTTGTCTGAAACGTTATAGGGTTTCCTGCCTAGGCAGGGGGTTGGACTAGAAGACCTCCAAGGCCCCTTCCAACTCTATTCTGATTGATTGAATGGCTGACCTGTCCCTTCTAATTCTGTCTTCAAAAAAGTCTGTGCTTCTATTTTGGAGCACGGAAAAAAGATAGGAAGTTATTCACCATTCCATGTTTCGTTTTCCAAACCCCTAGAAGGCAGAACAAGAAGCAATGGATGGAAACTAATCAGGGAGAGAAGCAACCTGGAATTAAGGAGAAATCCCCAGACAGTAAGGACAATTAGCCAGTGGAACTGCTTGCCACCAGAAGTTGTGGGAGCTTCGTCTCTGGAGGCTTTCAAGAAGAGACTGGACAACGTTTGTCCATGATGGTGTGGAAGATCTCCTGCCTGATCAGGGAGTTGGACTAGAAGACCTCCAAGGTCCCTTCCAACTCTGTTATTCTGTTAAGGCTAAGCATATGAAGAACAGTTGCAGGAATTAGATATGTCTAGCTCAGGGGTGTCCAAACTTGAGAACTTTAAGACTTGTGGACTTCAATTCCCAGAATTCTGGGAGTTGAAGTCCACAAGTCTTAAAGTTCTCAAGTTTGGACACCCCTGGTCTAGCTGAATGGAAGGGTCAGAAAGGTCGGCAGTGCGGCAGTTCGAATCCCGAGCGCCGCGTAACGGAGTGAGCTCCCGTGACTTGTCCCAGCTTCTGCCAACCTAGCAGTTCGAAAGCACGTAAAAATGCAAGTAGAAAAATAGGAACCACCTTTGGTGGGAAGGTAACAGAGTTCCGTGCTCCTTTGGCGTTGAGTCATGCCGGCCACATGACCACGGAGACATCTTCGGACAGCGCTGGCTCTTCGGCTTTGAAACGGAGATGAGCACCGCCCCCTAGAGTCGGGAATGACTAGCGCATACATGCAAGGGGAAGCTTTACCTTTAGCTGAATGAAAAGAACGAGGAGGAGTGACATGGCAAGAGTTTTCTAACATTTGAGGGGCTTCCACAAAGAAAAAGGGGGGAGACCTCATTTTCCAAAGCACCCGAAGGCAGGACAAGAAGCAACGGATGGAAACTAATCAAGGAGAGAAGCAACCTGGAACTAAGGAGAAACTTCCTAACAGGGAGGGCAATTCACCAGTGGAACAAAAGTTGCCACCAGAAGTTGTGGGCTGGAGGTTTTTAAGAAGAGATTTGTTTGCCATTTGTTAGAAATGGTGTGAAGTCTCCTGCTTGAGCAGGGGGTTGGACTGGATGACCTCCAAGGTGCCTTCCAACTCTGCTTTTCTGTTCTGTTTCCACACCTTCACCTTCCAGGAGGACAAGGCTGCCAGGGAGACTCCTACCTCCCACATACATGGCTTGATCCCGAGATCATTTGTGTAGCTTTCCTTAATTCTCTCCCTCTCTCTCCAAATTTCCCAGAGTTGCATCACTAGGTTCAAGCCAGGTTAGGATTCGTTGCGATTCTGATGCGATTTTGATTCCTTCATAAGCCACCATGGATGGCTGGGCCCAAACCAGCACCTGGATTTAAAGTTCCCATCTTTGCCATCCGAGATAAGCCACGATGAAGGATCATGGGAATTGAAAACCTGAAGGTTTTCAGGCGCGGGTCTCCACCTTTGACACCGTCAACTGGGGTTTGCGAGCCAAACCGACAACAATTCACACAGACGTGATGGGTGCAAAAATAAAATAAAAGGTTCCCCTTTTTTGAACTGTGGAGTCTTTGATGCCCACTGGAGATTTTTGAAGAAGAGATTGGGCAGATTTTTGTGGCACAAGGGCATAGGGACTCGTGCTTGAGCAGGGGGTTGGACTAGAAGATCTCCCAGGTCCCTTTCAACTGTTTTTTTATTTTTATTTTCTGGTGGCTTGCTTGCAGACATCATCAGTAGTGCTAGAAGGAAGAGAGTTTTGGAAGGAGGAAGAGGAGGAAGAAAAGGACTGTGGGGTCCTTGGTGCTCTCTGAGTTGGGTGGTTTTCTTACAGACGTTTCATGACCCAACTAGGTAACATCATCAGTGCTAGAAGGGAGTGAGTCTTGTGAATTGGAAGAAAGGGGGAAAGAGAAAGGAGGAGGGGGGGAGGAAGAAGACTGTGGGTCCTTGGTGCTCTTTGAGCTTGGTGGTTTTCTTGCAGACGTTTCATTACCATACTAGGTAACATCATCAGTGCTAGAAGTGAGTGGGGTTTGTGGAGGAGGAGGAAGAGGACTGTGGGGTCCTTGGTGCTCTCTGAGCTTGGTGGTTTTCTTACAGACGTTTCAATACCCAACTAGGTAACAATATCAATGCTAGAAGGGAGTGAGCTTTGTGGGAGGAGGAAGAGGAGGGGGGGGATTGTGGGGTCTTTGATGCTCTCTGAGCTTGAGTGTTTACAGACATTTCATGACCCAACTAGGTAACATCATCTGTCCTACAATTGAGCAGGGTTTGCAGGGAGGAGGAGGAGGAGGAGGAGGAGGAGGAGGAGGAGGAGGAGGAGGAGGAGGAGGAGGAGGAGGAGGAGGAGGAGGAGGAGGAGGACGACAATTGTGGGGTCTAGGTGCTCTGTGAACTTAATGGTTTTTTTGCAGACGTTTCATGACCCAACTAGGGAACAATATCAGTGCCAAAAGAGAGGGGGGGGGTTGTAGAGGGTTGTTGTTGTTGTTGTTGTTGTTGGTGGTGGTGGTGGTGGTGGTGGAGGAGGAGGAGGAGGAGGAGGAGGAGGAGGAGGAGGAGGAGGACAACGACTATTGAGGGCTCCTAGGTTCTCTCTGAGCTTGGTGGTTTTCTTGCAGACGTTTCATTACCCAACTAAGTAACATCATCAATGCTGAAAAAATAACCATCCACCCTCTGAACAAACCCCTCCCCCCAAAATAAAGTCCACTGTACCTCAAAGTGTCTGGACAAATCACATAAATGAGGGGAAAATGACATGTGTTGTTTCTGCCATAATGATGTGATTTTGCAGGTGAGCTAAATGTGGATTTAACAGACTTTTGGGGTGCATCCCTCTCCCCTCCCCTCCCAATGCTTTATTCAACCAGGTGTTGACCGCGTAATATAGGTAGTCCTCAAGTTACAACAGTTCGTTTAGTGACCATCCCAAGTTACAACGGAACTGGAAAAAAAAGTAACTTAGGACTTGGTTACGACTAAGTTAGGACACTTACGACCATAGCAGCCTCCCCCGTGGTCGCGTGATCAAAATTTGGACGCTTGGCAACTGACTCACATTTATGACAGTCGCAGTGTCCCCGGGGTCGTGGGATCCCCTTTTGCGACCTTCTGACCAGCAAAGTCAATGGGGAAGCGAGATTCGCTTAACAACCGTGTTATTAAACAACTTCAGTGATTTATTTAACAACCGGGGCACAAAAGGCAGTAAAAACAAGGCAAACGTAACCAATGCCTCGCTGTACAACAGAAATTTGGGGCTCAATTGTGGCCGTAAGGCGAGGACTTCCCCTATTTATTTATTTGAGCCTTAAAATCAGATTTACCTGCCCTAAAAATTTCGTTGGGGCAGCTTAAAAATAAGCAAAAATCGAGTATACCCAAAAACGTCGGCCACACTATAAAATCGACAAAGCTCTTTTATCCTGACCGGGACCGACAAACGCAGTTTATTCAGGGAAAGGACACCATTAAAAATGAAAAGACGCAACCTTTAATCACTCGGCTGAGTTTACATCACAATCCGAGGGCGCCTGCCGCCCACTCAGATCGCACAAGATGTCATCACAAATTTCTTAGTTGTTCTCCACCTCCTCTTTAGGGACATGACACAGCTTCGATGGTGATCCTTTTAGCCTTCCAGTCACCAATTCCCCAACTGTGAGCACCAAAGGGTGGGGAGAATGGGAACTGGAGTCCCACTTCCTGGAAAGTTCCAGGTTGAGGAAATTGAGGTCATATCAGAGGTGGGATTCGGCCGGTTCTCTCCGGTTCTGGCAAACCGGTAGCGGCGGCAGGATCAGTGGTGGGTTTCAGCCAGTACGCCCCGGTACAGGCATACTGGATACGGTGCTGCGGAGGGCCCACCCGCCCGCCTGCTCTCCTTACTTCTATTTGAGCTGACAGGGACATTTGCGCACGCAGCGTACGGTTAGAGTTAGGGTTAAGGTTAGGTGGACGTCCGGCCCCGTCGCAGCGTACTAGTTGCGACGGGATCCGGAACCCACCACTGGACAGGAGGCTCCTCCCACCCACCCGGATATCATCACGTCCCATTTTTGACGCTCTGCGCATGAGCAGAAGGTCCTGCACATACGCGGAGGTGGGTCTGAGCGAAGCGAGAGTGCATGCTCGCTCAGATTTGCGAACCGGTAGCGAAGGTAAGTGAATACTACCCCTGGGTCATATCCTTCCAAAATCGAACCAACTGCCAGTTTGCTTGTGTGCGTGCCGCACTTGCGTGCACGATTGATGTGCGCTGGGCACGTGTGTGCAGTGCAATTAAAATTGTTCTCCGCATGCACAGAAGCGAGAAACAAGATGGCGGTTCGGGAACCAATTCGAGTTACCAGTTCGGGGACGTGGCAGGCCTGGGTTGCTGCCAATCTCAGCGACCCAGGCCACCAAACCACTCCCGGTTCGGCCGAGTCAGGCTGAACCAGTAGGAACCCACCACTGGTCTGTTTCTTTTCTTCCAAACACCCGTCAATCCACGCACATACACACATCACAGATTGTCCTCGACTTACCACAGTTCATTTGCTGATCGTTCAACGTTACGACGGCGCAGAAAAAAGGGAGGTAGGACTGTTTTTTCACACTTGCCGCAGGTCATGTGATCAAAATTGGGACACTTGGCAACTGGCATGTACTTATGACGGTTGCAGTGTCCCGGGGGTGTGTGTCACACGATCCCCTTTTATGACTTTTTGACAAGCAAAATTAATGGGGATGTGAACCAGATTCACTTAACAACGGTGTTAGTAATTAAACCACTGCAGTCATTCGTTTTAACAACTGAGACAAGAAAAGTTGTAAAATGGGGCGAAACTCACCTAACAAGTGTCCTGCTTAGCAACGAAAATTTCGGGCTCAATTGATGTCGTAAGTCGAAGACTACCTGTATTGCTATATATTTCTATTATTTCTGGATGTTTTTAATATTATTTCTTTATATTTCTATTGTTTTTTGTATATTTTTAATATTATTTCTATACATTTCCTATTTCTGCATATTTTACTATTATTTCTATATGTTTCTATTTCTATTTATTTCTATATTTATTTATTTTTATTATTTCCATGTATTTCTATTTTTTCTATTATCTCAATATATCTCTGTTATTTCATTTCCATTTCCATTATTTCTCTTTATTTCTACTATTTTTCTATATTTTTCTATTTCTATATTTCTGTTTCTATTTATTTCTGTTATTCCTATATTTCCATTTCTATTTATTTCTATTATTTTAATATATTTCTACTTCTATTTATTTCTATTATTATTTCTGTTATGCCTATATTTCCATTTCTATCTATTTCTATTATTTTAATATATTTCTACTTCTATTTATTTCTATTATTATTTCTGTTATGCCTATATTTCCATTTCTATCTATTTCTATTATTTTAATATATTTCCATTTCTATTTATTTCTATTATTTTAATATATTTCTATTATTTCTATATTTCTATTTCTATTATTTTAATATATTTCTACTTCTATTTTTTTCTATTATGTCAATATAAACTTCTGTTGTTTCCATTTCTATTAGTCCCATCTCTATACATTTTTAAATTATTTCTATTTATTTTTACCGCTATTCTTTCTATGTATTTCCATTACTTCTATTTATTTCCATTTCTGTTCTTTCTATCTGTATTTCCATCCCTATTTCTGTTTCTAAGCCTGGCAACCTGAGAAATTTTCGTCTCAAAGCCAAAGTGCTGAGCTGTTCACCTTGAATCAGGTACAACAAGTTGAGAAGTATTCCGGTCCTCTTCCAACCACGGGAACTATAAAGCGATTTTTTTTTTAAAAAAAAAAACAAGACTAAGGAGTAAAGCAGGTCTCTATCCTCTTTGACTCTCTGCCAACTTTAAAAATAAAGTCCAGAAAAGGAAAGAAAAAGGGGAACTTAAAAAAAGGGGGATTTACAAATTCCAGAAAGCAAAAGGATAAAGGCCCATTCTTACCTTCCTTACTGAATCTCCATCAGCTGAGAAAGGAATTCAGAATAAATTCCACCTTTCGGCTAAATTTTGATTTCCATCGAAATCTCCGAATCGAGATACGGTCGTCCCTCGAAATAATCCTTAAAAGGTGAGGATCCGGCGTCCCTTGGCTGAGTGGAGGGTAGTTTCCCTGGATAAATGCACCTTTGCGATGCTTTCGTTTGACTTCACCTGAGCCGCAAAGGCGGCCAAGGAAACCTGTTGGGCCACAAATTTGTGAGGCAGTCAGAAGATGTTTCCGCTGACAATTAGCCATGGAAATGAGGCTGACTCACGGGGACGGGGACTTGGGGATCCCTGAATTGCATGCCTGCAAAAAAAGAAAAAATTCCTCTTTCTGATTTCTTTGGGGCTTTCTTTATTGGCCGAGGAGGACAATCGAGTATAGAGCTGGAAGGGACCTTGGAGGTCTTCTAGTCCAACCCCCTGCTCAAGCAGAAGACCCTATATGCCATTTCAGACAAATGATTGTCCAATCTCTTCTGGAAAACCATCAGTGAGGGAGAAGGAAGGAAGGAGGGAAGGGAAGGGAAGGGAAGGGAAGGGAAGGGAAGGGAAGGAAGGCAGGCAGCAGGCAGGCAGGCAGGCAGTGATGGGGAAGGAAGGAAGGAAGGCAGTGATGGAGAAGGCAGGCAGGAAGGCAGTGATGGAGAAGGAAGGAAGGAAGGAAGGAAGGAAGGGGGGAGGGAGGGAGGGAGGGAGGACAGAAGGGAGGGAGGGAGAAAGGAAGGAAGGAAGGAAGGAAGGAAGGAAGGAAGGAAGGAAGGAAGGAAGGAAGGAAGGAAGGAAGGAAGGAAGGAAGGAAGGAAGGAAGGAAGAATAACAATTGGAAGGAAACTTGGGTGACTTCTGGTCCAACCCTCTGCTCTAACAGGAGACCCTATATACCATTTCAGACCATTTTTTCTTTAAAACCTCCAGTAATCGAGCACCCACAATTAAGCAGAATAATAGAGTTGAAAGGGACCTTGGAGGTCTTCTAGTCCAACCCCCTGCTCAGACAGGAGGCCCTCTATGCCATTTCAGACAAATGGCTGCCAATCTGTTCTTGGAAACCTCCAATGATGGAGAAGGAAGGAAGGAAAGGAAAAGAAAGGAAAGGAAAGGAAAGGAAAGGAAAGGAAGGAAGGAAGGAAGGAAGGAAGGAAGGAAGGAAGGAAGGAAGGAAGAATAACAGAGTTTGAAGGGACCTTGGAGATCTTCTAGTCCAACCCCCTTCTCAAGGCAGGAGACCCTATACCATTTCAGACAAATGGGTGTCCAATCTCTTCTTTAAAACCTCCAGTGATGGAGCACTCGCAATTAAACAGAGTTGGAAGGGATCTTGGAGGTCATCTAGTCCAACCCTCTGCTCAAGCAGGAGACCTGGCCTAGACCATTTCAGACAAGCAGCTGTCCAGTCTCTTCTTAAAAGCCTCCAGTGATGAAGCACCCACAACTTCTGGAGGCAAGCTGTTCCACTGGTTAATTGTCCTCATTGTCTGGGAATTTCTCCTTAATTTCAGGTTAATTTTTCAAAAAAATTAACCATTTTTTTCAATACTTTTATTTTGTTTGATCGCAAGTTGCGTTGATCAGAAATTTATTGTCTGTCTGAATAAGAGGTTGCAGGGAACTGTTTCTTTTTCCAATAAAAGTGTAATACATTTTACTAAAAAAATAATTTTAATACATTTTTTAAAAAATAAATGTAATAAGTGTAATAACTTTGTAAAATTTTAATAATTTATCCCATAACTGAAATAATGTAATCATTCAAATTCTTAAGAGAAATTCCTTGTGCGTCTAACCACACATGGCTAAATAAAGTATAGATTAAAATTTAATTAAAATATATAAAAAACTTTTCCTTAACATTGAAACTCTCAGGCCTGCAGTCATATTCCCTTTTGGATCCTTGGCCTGACACACTTTCTATTCTTCTACTATGCATTTTCTATTGTGGGAAAATGGGAGGTGGGGATTGTACGGAGTTAGATGATAGGTAGCCATAACAACATTCTTTCTAGAAAGCCAAGGTCATCCTTTGTCTCTGCACCTCTACACCTGACCGGAACTGGAGGGGTGGAACTGCCAGCATGGCAGTGGGAGATTGGACCATGTGATGGACTTGGGGGTGTGAACATTCAACTGGGTGGGGGAAACCGGGAGGGTTTCAGATTCGGGTTTCCCCCAGATGTGCCAACATGGCTCTCTTAATAAATTGGACACTCTTAAATTAAGCATTTGGCCCTTTTCCTCATCATGCATTTTATTTATTTTGAAAAAAAATCGCTCAGGTTTTGTTTTTGTGGAAGTTGTAGAAAAGATATGGGGGAGGGGTGTGACTTGGGGATATGAAATATTAAGTTTTCTGGAGGTTTTTAAAGAAGAAACTCAAGAGCTGCCTCTTGCGAATAATTGAGCATGTTTTCCTGCATCTAGTGAAGGGGTTAGACTAGATGACCTTTAGGGCACTTTCTTCACATGCCACAGTATTGGGAGTTTTTAATGTTATAAGATGGGGAAATTGTTCACTTGGCTTTGGACCCTAAACAGGTAATTCTACGGAAGCCGGAAAATACTTGGGAAACAGACTTCTCCCTACAAAAAGGCAGTTTTCAAATAGCCTAACATTATTCTAGCCAAAGTTAATGTTGACTAAATCTGGGACTTGTCTTAACAGTACAACAGAGACAACTCACAAGGAGGCCTTGGGTTTGGGTTATTAACAGAACGGCAAAATGAGGTTTAATAAGTTGTTGTTGCTGTTGTAAGAAAGAGGAAAGTGAAAAAAGGAGGAAGGAAGGAAGGAAGGAAGGAAGGAAGGAAGGAAGGAAGGAAGGAAGGAGGAAGAGAGAGTAGGGAGAGGTAGAGTTGTAAAATTAGGTTTAATAAGTTGTGTTGCTTTTGGAAGAAAGAAGAAAGTGAAAAGAGGAAGGAAGGAAGAAAGGAGGGAGGGAAGGAGGGAGGGAGGGAGAAGTAGAGTTGTAAAATTAGGTTTAATAAGTTGTATTGCTTTTGGAAGAAAGAAGAAAGTGAAAAAAGGAGGAAGGAAGGAGGGAGGGAGAGATAGTAGGGAGAAGTAGAATTGTAAACATAGGTTTAATAAGTTGTGTTGCTTTTGGAAGAAAGAAGAAAGTGAAAAAAATGAGGCGGAGGAGGATAAGGACAGGAGGAAGGAAGGGGGGGGGAGAGAGAAAAGGACGAAAGAGGGAGAGAGAGAGAAAGAAAGAGGGAGGGAGGAAAGAGAAAGTAAGTAAGTAAGAAAGAAAGAAAGAAAGAAAGAAAGAAAGAAAGAAAGAAAGAGGGAAAGAGGGAAAGAGGGAGGGAGGAAATAGGAAGGAAGGAGGGAGGAAGGAAGGGAGAAGTAGAGTTGTAAAATTGGTTTTAATAAGTTGTGTTGCTTTTGGAAGAAAGAAGAAAGTGAAAAAAATGAGGAGGAGGAGGATAAGGACAGGAGGAAGGAAGGGGGAGAGAGAGAGAGAAAAAGGAAGAAAGAGGGAGAGAGAGAGAAAGAGGGAGGGAGGAAAGAGAAAGAAAGAGGGAAAGAGGGAGGGAGGAAAGAGAAAGAAAGAAAAAAGAAAGAGGGAGGGAGGAAATAGAAAGGAAGGAAGGAAGGAAGGAAGGAAGGAAGAAAAAGAAAGAAAGAAAGAAGGAAAGAAGGAAAGAAAGAAAGAAAGAAAGAAAGAAAGAAAGAAAGAGAGGGAGGGAGTAGAAAGGAAGGAAGAAAGAAAGGAGAAAGAAGAAAGAAAGAAAGAAAGAAAGAAAGAAAGAAAGAAAGAAAGAAAGAAAGAAAGAAAGAAAGAAAGAAAGAAAGAAAGAAAGAAAGAAAGAAAGAAAGAAAGAAAGAAAGAAAGAAAGAAAATCTTTGCATTTCAGTTGGGGTTAAATATAGACTCCAAACATAATGTTCACTTTCAAGGAGTTCTTCAGCCAGCGTAGGGAGCCAGGCAGGATGAGATGTGCTGCACATCGCGCCGCTTGTTTTTCTATGCCCTGCAGATGTTCCCTTGCCTCTGTTGTGGGGAGGGAGGGAGAGGGAGCACCGCACGGCGTGCAGAGGTGAGCAATGCAGCTGCCCTTGAAGCGGCAGCGCTGGGTGAGAAGCTTCATCTCTTTGCGCCCTCTGGTGGTGGTGCTTGGCATTTGTACAGTGCAGCCCTGGACATCAACTCCCAGAATTCCCCAGCCAGCATGCTTTAAAATGAGTGGACTTTGTTAGATCGGCTGAATGGATGAGGTGGACTCAGGCTTCAGCAACAAACAGCTCTTTATTAAGTGACAAGAAGTTGTGAATGCCCCAACACTGGAAGTCTTTAAGAAGATGCTGGATAGCCTCTTGTCTGAAACGGTATAGGGTTTCCTGCCTAGGCAGGGGGTTGGACTAGAAGACCTCCAAGGTCCCTTCCAACTCTACTATTGTATTGTATTGTATTGAAATGAATCAAGGAGAGAAGCAACCTGGAACTAAGGTGAAATCCCCAGAGAGTGAGAAATTGGGATAATCCTTTGGTCTGGAATGGCGTGGGACCTCCTGCTTGAGCAGGGGGTTGGACTAGAAGACCTCCAAGGTCCCTTCCAACTCTGCTATTGTATTGTATTGTATTGTATTGTAAGATGCTGGATAGCCATTTGTCTGGAACGGGATAGGGTTTCCTGCCTAGGCAGGGGGTTGGACTAGAAGACCTCCAAGGTCCCTTCCAACTCTGCTATTGTATTGTATTGTAAATAGGAACAGAATAGAATAGAATGGAATAGAATGAATGTAGAATAGAATAGAATAGAATAGAATAGAATAGAATAGAAATAGGAATAGAATAGAATGAATGTAGAATAGAATAGAAATAAAAATAGAATAGAATAGGAGGAATGTAGAATACAATAGAATATAGAATAGAATAGAATAGAATAGAATAGAATGGAATGGAATGGAATGGAATGAAATGGAATAGAATGAATGTAGATTAGAATAGGAATAGAATTGGAGGAATATAGAATAGAATAAAATAAGAAATAGAATAGAATAGGAGGAATATAGAATAGAATAGGAATAGAATAGAATAGAAATAAAAATAGAATAGAATAGGAGGAATGTAGAATAGAATAGAATAGAATAGAATAGAATGGAATAGAATGAATGTAGATTAGAATAGGAATAGAATTGGAGGAATATAGAATAGAATAAAATAAGAAATAGAATAGAATAGGAGGAATATAGAATAGAATAGGAATAGAATAGAATAGAAATAAAAATAGAAGTCTTTAAGAAGATGTTGGTTAGCCATTTGTCTGAAACGGTATAGGGTTTCCTGCCTAGGCAGGGGGTTGGACTAGAAGACCTCCAAGGTCCCTTCCAACTCTACTATTGTATTGTATTGTATTGAAATGAATCAAGGAGAGAAGCAACCTGGAACTAAGGTGAAATCCCCAGAGAGTGAGAAATTGGGATAATCCTTTGGTCTGGAATGGCGTGGGACCTCCTGCTTGAGCAGGGGGTTGGACTAGAAGACCTCCAAGGTCCCTTCCAACTCTGCTATTGTATTGTATTGTATTGTATTGTAAGATGCTGGATAGCCATTTGTCTGGAACGGGATAGGGTTTCCTGCCTAGGCAGGGGGTTGGACTAGAAGACCTCCAAGGTCCCTTCCAACTCTGCTATTGTATTGTATTGTAAATAGGAACAGAATAGAATAGAATGGAATAGAATGAATGTAGAATAGAATAGAATAGAATAGAATAGAATAGAATAGAAATAGGAATAGAATAGAATGAATGTAGAATAGAATAGAAATAAAAATAGAATAGAATAGGAGGAATGTAGAATACAATAGAATAGAATAGAATAGAATAGAATAGAATAGAATAGAATAGAATAGAATAGAATGGAATGGAATGGAATGAAATGGAATAGAATGAATGTAGATTAGAATAGGAATAGAATTGGAGGAATATAGAATAGAATAAAATAAGAAATAGAATAGAATAGGAGGAATATAGAATAGAATAGGAATAGAATAGAATAGAAATAAAAATAGAATAGAATAGGAGGAATGTAGAATAGAATAGAATAGAATAGAATAGAATGGAATAGAATGAATGTAGATTAGAATAGGAATAGAATTGGAGGAATATAGAATAGAATAAAATAAGAAATAGAATAGAATAGGAGGAATATAGAATAGAATAGGAATAGAATAGAATAGAAATAAAAATAGAAGTCTTTAAGAAGATGTTGGTTAGCCATTTGTCTGAAACGGTATAGGGTTTCCTGCCTAGGCAGGGGGTTGGACTAGAAGACCTCCAAGGTCCCTTCCAACTCTACTATTGTATTGTATTGTATTGAAATGAATCAAGGAGAGAAGCAACCTGGAACTAAGGTGAAATCCCCAGAGAGTGAGAAATTGGGATAATCCTTTGGTCTGGAATGGCGTGGGACCTCCTGCTTGAGCAGGGGGTTGGACTAGAAGACCTCCAAGGTCCCTTCCAACTCTGCTATTGTATTGTATTGTATTGTAAGATGCTGGATAGCCATTTGTCTGGAACGGGATAGGGTTTCCTGCCTAGGCAGGGGGTTGGACTAGAAGACCTCCAAGGTCCCTTCCAACTCTGCTATTGTATTGTATTGTAAATAGGAACAGAATAGAATAGAATGGAATAGAATGAATGTAGAATAGAATAGAATAGAATAGAATAGGAATAGGAATAGGAATAGAATAGAATGAATGTAGAATAGAATAGGAATAGGAATAGAATAGGAGGAATGTAGAATAGAATAGAATAAGAAATAGAATAGAACAGGAGGAATATAGAATAGAATAGGAATAGAATAGAATGAATGTAGAATAGAATAGAAATAAAAATAGAATAGAATAGGAGGAATGTAGAATAGAATAGAATAGAATAGAATAGAATGGAATGGAATAGAATAGAATGAATGTAGATTAGAATAGGAATAGAATTGGAGGAATATAGAATAGAATAAAATAAGAAATAGAATAGAATAGGAGGAATATAGAATAGAATAGAAATAAAAATAGAAGTCTTTGAGAAGATGTTGGATAGCCATTTGTCTGGAACGGTATAGGGTTTCCTGCCTAGGCAGGGGGTTGGACTAGAAGACCTCCAAGGTCCCTTCCAACTCTGCCATTGTATTGTATTGTATTGACAACTATGTACAATCCAGCAAAGACTCTGTCTGGCAGCAGCCCTTTTATAGGGAGCTGTCAGACCTCTTGACCGATCAGATGTGAGTATTATTCCCACTGGAACAGAGGACCTGGGTGGAAACTACCATATTGTCTGTCAGTATGTAACAGACTTCCACTCCCAGAATTCCCCAGTCAGCACATGAGGATCCTAACTCTTGGGTGTTAGGGGATGCTAAGTTAAATGGGCTTAGAACAGGGGTGGAATCCTCCCGGTTCAGCCCGGTTCAGCCAAACCAGTAGGGATGATTGTCCTTGGTTCTTCAAACTGGTAGTTAAAAAAAAAGCTTCCGAGGAAGCTTCCCCCCAACCTCCCCCCCCCCCTTTTTAAAGCATTTTTATCCTGCCAGTTCGGGTGAATCAGCAGGGGGGGGGATGCTTTAAAAAGCATTTTAAAATCTTTTTAAAACTTTTTAAAAAGCTTTTAAAAATAACTTCCGACAATCGTGCGGCTCAGCGAACCGGCAGGGGGAAAAATGCTTTAAAAAGCTTTTAAAAATAGCTTCCGACGATCTTGCGGCTCAACTGTGAGCTGCGCAATTGTTGGAAGCTATTTTTTAAAGCTTTTTAAAGCATTTTTTTTTCCTGCCAGTTCTCTTGAACCAATTGTAAATGTGGAAAATGGACATGAGTCACTTTTTTCAGTGCCATCGTAACTTTGAACGGTCATTAAATGAATGGCTGTAAATTGAAGACTACCTATAGAACTCAGAATTACACATTGTGCATAGCAAATTGTTCCACTGTAGTATAGGGCGGGTGAATAGAATAGAATAGAATAGAATAGAATAGAATAACAGAGTTGGAAGGGACCTTGGAGGTCTTCTAGTCCAACCCCCTGCCTAGGTAGGAAACCCTATACCGTTTCAGACAGATGGCTATCCAACATCTTCTTAAAGACTTCCAGTGTTGGGACATTCACAACTTCTGGAGGCAATTTCTGTTCCACCGATGAATTGTTCTCACTGTCAGGAAGTTTCTCCTCAGTTCTAAGATGCTTCTCTCCTTGATTAGTTTCCACCCATTGCTTTGGAGAATAGTTTGACTCCCACTTCTTTGTGGCAACCCCTGAGATATTGGAAGACTGCTATCATGTCTCCCCTAGTCCTTCTTTCTCTTAAGCTAGACATTCCCAGTTCCTGCAACCGTTCTTCATATGTTTTAGCCTCCAGTCCCCTCATCCTCTTTGTTGCTCTTCTCTGCACTCTTTCTAGAGTCTCAGCATCTTTTCTACATCGTGGCCACCAAATCTGGATGCAAATATTCCAAGTGTGGCCTTCCCAAGGGATTATAAGGTGGTATTAACCCTTCATGTGATCTTGATTCTATCCCTCTGTTGATGCAGCCTAGAACTGGGTTGGCTTTTTTGGCAGCTGCTGCACACGGCTGGCTCCTATTTAAATGGTTGTCCACTAGGACTCCAAGATCCCTTTCACAGTTACTACTGTTGAGCAAGGTACCACCTATACTGTACCTGTGCATTTCTTTTTTCTTGCCTAAATGTAGAACTTTACTCTTCTCACCATTGAATTTCATTTTGTTCAAGTCTGTCAAGATCCTTCTGTATCTTCGGCTGGGTACTTTCATCATAATGCTGTTGCACAACCCGTGTGCAGGCACACACCAACCTGTCCTTTACTACTAGTATTAAGCCAGATGTGGTTAGCGCACCTGCTTCCTTTCCATGGTGTAACTAGAGCAGAAAACACATTGTGCAGGAGGAAAAACCAATTCAATCTGTCTTGGAAAATATCTCAATTCCACTTAGAAATCTAAGCTTTTACACCCATCTAGTGGTGGTGAAGATTTTGCTGAAAGCAGCTGAGATATCCATCAAACTAACGTCTTTCCATAGAAATTCCATAGAAGCCTGGGGCTGGTAGGGACCTTGGAGGTCTTCTAGTCCAACCCCCTGCCTAGGCAGGAAACCCTATACCGTTTCAGACAAATGGCTATCCAACATCTTCTTAAAGACTTCCAGTGTTGGAGGATTCACAATTTCTGGAGGCAACTTCTGTTCCACTGATTCATTGTTGTCACTGTCAGGAAGTTTCTCCTTAGTTCTAAGTTGCTTCTCTCCTTGATTAGAATACAGAATAACAGATTTGGAAGGGACCTTGTAAGTCATCTAGTCCAACCCCACCTCCCACCCCCGGCCAAGCAGGAGACGCTACACCATTTCTGACAGATGGCTGTCCAGTCTCTTCTTGAAAGCCTCCAGTGATGAAGCTCCCACAACTTCTCTCCTCTCCTCAACTCTTTAACAGATAAACAGTTGGGAGGGACCTTATAGGTCATCTAGTCAAACCCCCAGCCCAAGCAGAAGACCCTACACCATTTCTGACAGATGGCAGTTCAGTCTCTTCTTGAAAGCCTCCAGGGATGAAGCTCCCACAACTTCTGAAGGCAACTTCTGTTCCATGGGTTGATTGTTCTCACTGTCAGAAAATTCCTCATTTCCAGGTTGAATCTCTCCTTGATCAGTTTCCATCCATTCTTCCTTGTCTGACCTTCAGGTGCTTTGGAAAACAGGTTGACACCCCCCCCTCTCTGTGGTAGCCCCTGAAATATTGGAAGATTGCTATCATGTCTCCCCTAGTCCTTCTTTTCATTAAGCTAGATATACCCAGTTCCTGCAACCGTTCTTCATATGTTTTCGCCTCCAGTCCCCTCATCCTCTTTCTTGCTCTTCTCTGCACTCTTTCTAGAGTCTCAACAACTTTTTTATACTCGATGGATGATTGGTGGGATTATAAATAATTGAAAATAGTGATATATAAACATAAACAGTTGGTAAATTCTTTTACACTGTAAAAATATTCTGAATGAGATAAGTGATTACATAAAGGTATATTGTTATTAAACAGACAATCAAGAATGTAAGGGAATTAGGTTTGTTGAAAAGAAAGAAATATTAATTGTAACTGAATATCTGTTGTGCAATGAAAGTGAGGTATCTAGTTATATTAGACGGAAAATTTGTTATTGCATACGTAATTGAAAATATGGATGCAAAAACACTTGTAACCAAACGACATGCTGTATGTAATGGATGAGATTTTTTTTATGTTGTTTTATATGTTTAAAAATAAAAGAACAAATTGCAAAAAGAAAAAACCATCTTTTTTATATCGTGGCAACCAAAACTGGATGCTTATCCAACATCTTCTTAAAGACTTCCAGTGTTGGGGCATTCACAACTTCTGGAGGCAACTTCTGTTCCACTGGTTAATTGTTCTCACTGTCAGAAAATTCCTCCTTATTTCCAGGTTGAATCTCTCCTTGATTAGTTTCCACCCATTGCTTCTTGTTCTACCCTCAGGTGCCTTGGAGAATAGTTTGACTCCCTCTTCTTTGTGGCAACCCCTGAGATATTGGAATAATGCTATCATGTCTCCCCTACTCCTTCTTTCTCTTAAGCTAAACATACCCAGTTCCTGCAACCGTTCTTCATATGTTTTAGCCTCCAGTCCCCTAATCCTCTTTGTTGCTCTTCTCTGCACTCTTTCCAGAGTCTCCACATCTTTTCTACATCGTGGTGACCAGAACTGAATGCAGTATTCCAAGTGTGGCCTTACCAAGGCCTTATAAAGTGGTATTAACCCTTCACGGGATCTTGATTCTCTCCCTCTGTTGATGCAGCCTAGAACCGTGTTGGCTTTTTTGGCAGCTGCTGCACACGGCTGGCTCCTATTTAAATGGTTGTCCACTAGGACTCCAAGATCCCTCTCCCAGTTGCTATAGTGAAGACACTGTCTCTTTTCCCTTTCTTACACCGTAGGATTTACTGCTGAGTAAAACCCTAGCAAAGTCCGTTGGGGACAAAGGGTCTGAGGAGGCCTATAATGCAAGCATACGATGATATTTTTAGTAAGCGTTTCAATCATGATTACATTGGACTTACAATGATTTACATTGAAATGATTATTTTCAGGCTGCTTGTTGAGGGCTTCATGCAGGGGTTTCTAACCTTGGCAATGTGTGTGGGCTTCAATTCCCAGAATTCCCCAGCCAGCCATGCTGGCTGGGGAATTCTGGGAGTTGAAGTTCTCACAACTTAAAAATGCTCAGGTTGGGAACTGAATGCAACTTGCAAGTTTCGGTGACTTTGAAAAATACTGACATGAATGACACAAACAGACGGGTGGGTCACACGGCTAAGATAATTGAGATATTGGATAATTGGATGAATTCTGATGATCTGATGCTCCCAGAGGAAGAGAACAGCTCCTGCGCGGACACATTGCGCCACGATGCGCCGAAGAAACGCAAGTTGCGTCTTCCATCCCAACGATTACAAGACAGGGCTGCAAGTAAACAAGGAGAAATAAAGTCGTTTAAAGATAGTTCAAAGTTACGGTAGCCTCAGGAAAACTGACTTATGGCCCATCCTCGGAGTTATGACCGTCACACCATCCCTGCGATCACATGATCGCCATTTGGGATCTTGGCAACCGGCTCTGAATAATGATGGTTGCGGCATCTTGAAGTCACCTGATTGTGACTGGCAATTTTCCCAGCTAGTTTCCAACAGTCAGTTGGGGAAGGTGGATTCGCTTAATGTCTGTGATTCACTTAATGACTGCATGTTTCACTTAATGGCCATGGTAGAAATGGACATAAAATCAGGTCCAGTCATCGCTTAATAACAGTATTTCTTGGCAACCAAAATCCCAGGCTCAATTGCGGTCGTAAGTGGAGGACTACCGTAATTAGGTTTCTGTAGGAAAGTCGTAGAACAGAAAGTTGGGATGGGATCTTGGAGATCAACTAGCCCAACCCGCTGCCCAGTTAGGAACCCAGTACTACTGCCTCCACAACCGATAGCAAACCAATCTGTGTTTAAACATATTAAGATATTTAAATTTAACAGCTGGAGCAGTGAGGTTGTGCAGTGAGTCAGGACACAGAGTCGTGATAGATTGTTCGGAGAGCGCTGGCTCCTGCGTGAGGCAATCTGCACTGTGATTGATTGCTTTGGGTGTGGAGGGAGAGTTTCCCTTTTTTCACACTCTTTTCTGCTGTGTGCCCTGTTTGCTCTGTGATTTACCACAGGATGCTCCTGCTTAGTTGATATACCTCAGGATGCTCCTGCTGCATCAATTTACCTCAGGATGCTCCTGCTGTGTCAATTTACCTCAGGATGCTCCCACTCTATTGATTTATCTCAGGATGCTCCTGCTCTGTTGATTTACCTCAGGATGATCCTGCTAAGTTGATTTACCTCATGAAGCTCCTGCTGTGTCAATTTACCTCATGATGCCCCTGCTTGCCTGACTATCTAGTTTGCTGTATATATTGATGTAAACTATATTTATTTATATAAAAGTACAAGTTCATATCAGCATCTCTGACTCCATTTGGACACCAATTATGCAATACCATGACAAAACATCTCCTGCCAAGGATAGCCTACCATCTTTCAAAAATGTATGTTCCAAAATTTGTCTGGAATGGTAAAGGGCAGGGGTTTCCAATCTTGTCACCTTTAAGAGCTGTGGAGTCCCAGGGGAGTTGAAGTCCACAAGTCTTAAAGTTGTCCAGATTGGACTCCCTACTAGAGGGTCTCCTGACCTGAGCAGGGGCTTAGACGAGAAGACCTCCAAGGTCCCTTCCAAACCTAGTATTCTATGTTCGAGTTGAACAGATCTAAAATAGCTTTTTCCTCTCTTCTCTCCAAACAAATATTAAATCATTACATTAAATAGTAAACCACCCAGAGTCATCAGATATGAGATGGGCAGCAAATAAATTTCAAAATAATAAAATAAAAATAAAATAATAAAATAAAAATAAAATAATAAAATAAAATAAAATAATAAAAATAAAATAATAAAAATAAAATAAATAAAATAAATAAAATAAATAAAATAAATAATAAAATAAATAAAATAAATAAAATAAATAAAATAAATAAAATAAATAAAATAAATAAAATAAATAAAATAAATAAAATAAATAAAATAAATAAAATAAATAATAAAATAAATAAAATAAATACAATAAATAAAATAAAATAATAAAATAAAATAATAAAATAAAATAATAAAATAAAATAATAAAATAAAATAAAATACGTGATCAAAATTCAGATGCTTGGCAACTGGTTCATACTTATGATGGTCGCAGTGTCCTGGGGTGACGTCATCCCCTTTTGCGACCTTCTGACAAGCAAAGTCAATGGGGAAGCCGGATTCCCTTAACGACTGTGTGACTAACAACTGCAGTGACTCACTTAACCACGGCAGCAGTGACGTGCAGTCAGGGGAGGCAGGGGAGGCAGAGCCTCACCGCTCTCATCATGAAAAGAAAAAAAAGAAAAATATTTCTCCCCTTTTCTCTTTCACCTCTTTCTTGCGCGTGCAAGCAAAATACCCTAGGATCACGGTGGCGGGGACAGCAACTCCTTCCGCTGCGCTGCAGAGAAGACCCATGGTGTGCTCCTCAGCGCTAGCCTCAAATCAGCGCGAGCCGTGGTCCCCTTCATGTTGTCTCAGGAAGGAGGGGAATGGGACCGCGTGTGCAGGGGAAGGGGACCGCGGCTCGCGCTGATCTGAGGCTGGCGCTGAGGAGCCTCCTGCACACGTGGTCCCATTCCCCTCCTTTCTGAGCCAACATGAAGGGGACCATGGCTTGCGCTGATCTGAGGCTAGCACTGAGGAGCACAGCGTGGCTCTTCTCCGCAGCGCAGCGAAGGAGTTGCTGTCCCCGCCACCGTGATCCTGGGATATTTTGCTTGCACGCTTGCAAAGATCAAAGTTGTCACAGTCCTCCCTTCATGATGATAATTTGATGACATCACCAGCCTCACCAGCCATAAACCTCACCGCACATCACTGCACTGCAGCAAGAAAGGTCGTTCAATGGGGCAAGACTCAGATAACCATTGTCTCACTTAGCAACAAAAATGTTGGGCCTCCATTGTGGTCATAGGCCGAGGGCTGCCTTTAGTGACTCAATCAGGACCGCAAAGGAAAGACAGGCAGGGAAGAAAATATCAAAATTGAACCAACTTGGGTAGGGACTTCTTCCGGATGTCTTGCTCGTTGGAATCGGCATAATCCTCGGAAATCGGTTTGAGGGATCCCTCTCGTTTCCCGTCTCTTAGAAAATAAAATAAAATAAAATATAAAATAATAAAATAAAATATAATAAAATAATAAAATAAAATATAATAAAATAA